>SMDT01000117.1:0-211870 GCA_005392925.1 Aquilaria sinensis
GCAAGTACCACCATTAAAAATACCAAATGTGCTCCTAAAATCACCAAAATTTCCAAATCACAAACAGACATATGGAAGTTCATGTACCTGAAATTTCTGATCAAAAATCAAACCAAAAAGGTTAGTTTGAAGGTGATCTTTCAGCTGGACCTGAAATGACAGAATTGAGGGGAGTAAGTTTCATTGAGAAACTTAGTAAGGGTAACTCTTGGTTTCTTAAGGTAGTGTGATCCTCATTAAAACCTACATCCAAAGACACTAAAACAAAAAAACCACAATGCATATATACAAGACATAGCAACCAAATGCAGCAGCCATACACAAACAACAAACACATGAAATGTGGCAGCAACATATACCATAGGTTAGTCCATAAAACACATAATAAACATAATCAAATCACTATGGAAGCCTCCTGAAGCTAATACTTGGTCTTAGGAGAATTTTAACAGTAGTTAGTACTAACTTTGGGCTCTAGAAACCCTCATTTTACTGCCATCTTTGTGCGCTTGACAATAGGTCACAAAACCTTCAATAAGTGCACTCCCCTCAATAAGCTTGGTTCATCAAGCTCAAGGCTCTCTTCCAAGCTTAGCCATAGCTCCATGGATGTTTGAAAATTGTAGAAAACAAGCCATGAAAGCAAGAGAATGTTGGGTTTCGGGAGCCAAACAGCGCAGTGGAATTTAACCGAAACCCTCCAGGATCCAAGTGAAACGCGGTAAACCGGGTGTTCAAAAATTTTTATACCAAATTTTCGGTTGAGATCTCTCACTCAACTGTAGAGTGGAATCACAAAACTTGAACAGTTGATGTGTTCAAGCTCTCTATGGTATCCACACAAGCCTCTCGGGATCACCACACTTCCACCGCGTCCCGGCAGATGCGTTTCTCTTGCGCTCGCAGTGCTAGCTTGCGTCCTCCAAAGAATTGCAAGGAAAGAGTGCGGCTGTCCTTTTGGGAGGCTAGGGCAAGGAGACCTGTGAATTTGTCACTAGAAGTTGTATTTATAGTGAGACTCAACTTCCAGGCCTAATGGGTTTCAAAGCCCTAATCCAATTAGGCTTTAATTTCGGGCTTAATAATGGCTCAACTATTGGGCCCATTATTAATACGAAATTATTGTGGACCCAAAACCCAAATTATTAGCCCATGCACTCTAATGATCCAAATAGCTATATGTGTATGACCCAATAGGCTCTTACCAAGTTGGCAATGATCATAAATCACATTTATGATCATAAGCAATGAGCGGTGTCTAGCAACACATCATTGCTACCCAAGTGACAAGATTGTCGATGATTCGACTAAACCTTTATGATCATCACTGATATATGCCATTGTCCATTTGTCCAAGATATCAAGACTAAGCACGAGACATGGAATGTGTCATTCTTGTATAGCCCAATCTTTGGTTTCTTGATTACCGAGTAAACCAACTTAAACTGATGACATTGATATCGTATATCAACTCATCCGAGCATGGCCATGCATTTTTGTAAGTCTTACTCTATCCAGGGGCCCGAAGATATCACTTCTGTTACATAAGAGGGACAAATCCCATCTTGATCATACAAATCCCTCCACATGATATGTGACATGCGCAATGACCTCCTTCAAGTTCACTAAGTTATGAGCAACAAAGAAAAGTATCAAAGTATGTAACTCACATGTAGGGAACCTTGATGATCTTAGGTTGAAGGACTACATATACCATGATCACTACGAGAATCACTTATGACACTCATATAACGATCCATGTAGTGTTCTCATGGTGGGTCGGTCCAGTACACAAGTACTCCAACTTGTACCCATATGCAGACTATATATCTCATATTAGTCTCCACATATGCTAGTCATTATGTATTATTGCAACCCGCTCCACAATAATACTAGACTAGGGACATTTGAGAATATCATTATTCTAGGGTTACAATTATGTTTGTTAAGTTACGCAGAAACAAAAACAACAAACATAATTGCTGGATTAATGGCTTAATAAAACATCATGACTCAATGTGCAAAAATACAATCATCTCATGATTGGACTTTTGGGCACAACACTAACAGAGAACCCTTACCAAAGTGAGTAGGCCAAATTTGAAGCTTGATCCTTGAAGTATGCAAGAAATAGCTCTAGTTTGCTTCCAATTGCTTCCTTTTGCCTTCAATTTCAATCAATTGCAAGTTTGAAGGTGTGGTGGCTGTGGAGGAAGTATGGATGTGTTCTTGGGTTGGGAAAGGATGAAAATGAGAGAGGAATAAGTGATTTGGCCACTTAAATGGCCTTAAATGAGCTTAAGGGCACCAAAACACACTTAACAAGTTTAACCTTGCTTTATGTCATTTTCCTTCTCACTAATTATGGTTTCTTTGTCTTAAACTCATTGGTACACATGTGCCCAACATTTTTGACTAATTATCAAGTCATGGCTGCCTCCTGCATGGTGGGACAACCCCAAAATTCCGCCCTTAGACTTAAGTCAAAAGCTTGAACACCTTAAGGTTTACACTACGACATTTAGGTCCTTATTGCCTTTAGTGTTTCCTTTGTCCAAACTTGTCTTCCATGAGTAATTTGGCACTCCAATAGCACTTTCATACCATTTATCTCCTTCCTATAACTCTCTAAGTCTCTTTCTTGAGAGTTTTGCGATTGAGTACCCAAATTGCCAAAACCTTACAAAAAAGTCCATAGGTTACCAACTTGGAACACTTTTAAGGAGGCTTTGATCATGCGTTCTACCCCCCACACTTCAAACACTATGGTGATAATTATACAATATAATAGTTTTTAGCCATTATGACACACTTATAATTCTCCCATTTTATGAGGTGGTACTAGCCAAGACATCAGAAAATTGGCGGAACATTGACAACTGTGGCGACGCATCGCCAAAATAGCATTTGACACCCGGTTTTATTTTCAGCAGAACTTTTCACTCGGCTGTCCGATTATGGTGATTCAAGATTCCACGTGAAGCTAAGAGGGAGTACTATCACCTCCATTGTTTATAAACACTTAAAATACCGCAGTTTTAGACTTATATTAACTCAAAGTGAAGGAAAGTTTTAGAGGAAACTATGTTGCAATGATCACAACAAGGTATTACTAGCCCAGGTGAGAGGTTTAGAACCCTTGGCAACCTAGCCATGCCGTAGCCACAAGGTTGCAAGGTGAAACCTTGTTCATCTAGTCTACAACAACGAGGCCCTGTGGCCAACTCTACAATGTTCCACCATAATTCCCCCGCATAATGACTATGGGAAGGGTACATGATTGCATCCAGTAAGCTTCGGCTTGCTAGGAGTACGTTAATGATCAGAACTCACTAGGCACGGAATGATGCACCGTGAGGAGGACTAGTTTGAGAAGAGGTCTCAAAGGCCTAGTTATATGTGCATATATTAGACCCTCATGCTGTGTGAGCTCACAACAAGGTTACATATGTTCATCATATGTCCAGTCCTAGTAATTTTCTTGCAGGTACATTGAAGACCCCTTATTGAGAATTGTCGAATTCTCACTCCCTAGTTTTGTTATGCAGAGCCTGATGTTGCTGGATCGGGTAATTGTTGAGAATTATCGCGGTAGTGTTCTTTTGTGTGTATCGGTATGGCATTTGAGAATCCTTGTGATTCTAGTCTACATGGTGTATGTAATTGGCTTGTTGGTCAAGTAACAGTACTAACTAGTATCTTCCTTTGGCCGCAGAGCCTAGTAGCACTTTGCAAAGGACTTTTGAGACTTGCCACTGGGACGTGTATCCAAGGTGGGAGTTAAGTCAATGGGATCTCAGTAGAGGCTTGTAGTTATACAGTATTTTAGTTGCCTCCATAGTCCATGTTATGAGGAGTCCTTGACTCTAGGATTGCTTTTGGGTGAGGGCATTAGTCTACCTTATGTATGAATGTTCTCACAAGTTGTTATGTGTAGTAAACTCACACAAATGTTGATTTTACATGCTTTGGCTACTTGTATTTATTTTGTGTAGAAAATTACTCGGCCGAGTTAATGTTTTATGGTTTTAAAAAAGCAAGTCAAAGCATGAAGAGCATGCATATTGCATATTCTAGGATAATCAACTAGTATCATGGGATTTAATCTACACACATACACAACTAGCCAACTACAATCCACCGTGACACCAGCTTTCACAAGGCTTCCTGGGCAGGGGCCACGGGCGGTCATGTCAGTTTTTGGTATCAGAGCTTAGGACTCATTTCATAGATATTAGAGGCTAAGACTGAGATCTAGATTGGAAAGTCCAAGTGCTAGGATGTTAGTACTGACCAACATCTGGGGAATGTTGTCTGGCTGTGGTTGTAGGTTGCTATGGTTGACACTGGGGCAGGAGCTTCAAGGGGAACTAGAGAACCTGGTGAGAGTTCTAGTGACCCCATTGTGGCAAGCTTGGAAGAGATATCTAGGGTATTACAGGGGCTGATAGAGACGATGGCCCAAGTGGCACAGGGTATAAACACCCTTTTGACTGAGATGTTCAAAGATTATGAGGATAGAGGTATTGTCCAGGAGGAGAATGCTACACATTAGGATCAGGAAAGGCATGCTGAGCAACAGCAAGTGCCTAGGGCTCATGAGCATAGAAATCATGTTCAAGATGAGGAAGAGGAACCAGAGGCGATGGAGGCCCCAAGGAGGGAAGACACTCCACATCAGATGAGATTGTTGGAGAAATTTAAGACTGTTGATCCACCGAGCTTTGATGGGACTGGTGATCTTGACAGAGCTGAGGATTGGTTGTCTAGAATTAATATACTTTTCACTTGTGGTGGTTATGAGTCAGAGCTGAAGATGATTCTAGTGCCTTTCTTTCTGAGAGGAAGGGCTAGTCTATGGTGGGATGATGTGATGGAGTTGTTGAGGGAAAGTAATGGTACTTGCCCAGAGCACAACAAAAAGGTGCTCAAGTAGTCAGACTTCGAGAAGAAGTTCAGACATGAGTATATCAGTGAAGCTGCATAGGATTAGAGGAGGATTTAGTTTGAGAATCTGACGCAGGGAAAGATGTCTGTGCGGGAGTATGAGCAGCGCTATAGTTCTCTTATCTTGTATGCTCCGTGCATGATGGGCAGTGATGAGTTGAAGGCTAAGAAGTTCTTTCAAGGTTTAAAACCTGTACTGAGGAGGTATATGGCGACAATGGATATCAAGAGCTATCGTTAAGTGATTCAGAAGGCATTGGCCTTAGAAAGGATTCCAGAGCATCTAGGAAAAAGGTGGAAGTTGGACCAGCCAATCTAGGAAAGAGTGCCGGGAAGCGACCAATGGTGGAAAACAAAGGTCCATCCAAGAGAAAAAGGACGAGTTTATGTCCTAGATGCAGATGGTTCATGTTGGAAGACCATGTACTATGGGGACAGATGTTTGCAATATTTGTGGTCATATAGGACATTGGGCGAGGCAATGCCCAAGAGCTAGACCGATGTCAAGTCCGCCCTGAAATTTACCCCTTGTACCCTTCGCCATAGGGAATCGTCCTGGTGTAGCTGTAACAGCAATTGAGCCGGGGGTTTTCACCCTGACGTGTTAGGTGACCAGAGAACCAGCCGCTGTTCAAGGTAATTTTACTTTTTAGAACGGTAGTGTTAGAGTGCTATTCGATACAGGAGCTACTCTTTCAATGATATCTTTTGCCTTGGTAGATAAGTTTAAATTGCAGCGAGAAATCTTGGGTGAGTTGAGACTCATCAGGACTGCAGGGAAGGGTTTTATTGTAACCAATGAAGTGGTTACTAGGTATCCCTTGCAGTTAGGCGACTATGATTTCTGTTGTGAGTTATGGGTGATAGAGTTGAGGTATTATGACCTAGTGTTGGGAATGGATTGGCTAAGTAAGCATAAGGCACAAATTGACTGTGCGAATCACTCAGTCGACATTACTGATGCTCAGGGAGCTAGAGTGACTTGCACAAGAGGGTTAGCATCTAGTGCTAAGAGTTTCCACCTTAGACTTATGGATACCATCCCTATAGTTGGTGAAGAAGAGTATTATTCATTGAATCGAGTGCCCCTAGAGGAGGAACTTGAGAAGATTCCAGTAGCTAATCAGTTTCCTGAGGTGTTTCCAGTAGAGTTACGTGGGTTACCACCTAAAAGGGATACTGAGTTTGCAATCCATCTATAACCAGGGGTTAGACCTATTTTAGTACCACCTTATAGGATGTCAGCTCCTAAGATGGATGAATTAAAGAAGCAGTTACAGGAACTGCTAAGAAAAGGCTTTATAAGACTTAGTGTCTCACAGTGGGGAACTCCAGTATTATTTGTGAAGAAGAAAGATGGAACTTTTAGATTGTGCCTCGACTATAGAATGTTGAATGCAGTGACAATCAAGAATAAATATCCGCTGCCTAGAATTGAAGATCTATTTGACAGACTTAGGGGAGCGAAGGTGTTTTCCAGAATTGATCTTCGGTCTGGGTATTTTTAGATTAGAGTTAGGGAGGAAGATATTTCAAAAACTGCTTTCAGGATGAGGTAACATACTTTTATGTTATCTTTCTTCTTGTATATGCCACATGCATATTTGATCATTTGAATTCAACATGGATATAGGCATGCATAACATGTTATATAACATATCAAGATCAAATACATGTAGTGTTAAATAAATCCTAGCATGCTACTAAGAACATACATAAGAAATGAAACCTAACATGCTACTAAACCAAGAAAAGATGTGCACCTTTCTTCTTTGTTATCTTTGGCAAAAACTTGAGGAAGAACTTGATCTTAGAGGAGCACCTTGAAGCTTGAAATAGAGATGAACAATCTCTATGTAAATCCACCCACAATGCTCTCAAAAAGTGTTTAATATTTCGGCCTCTAAAGGAAATAGGAGGAGAATAATTTTCTCTCAAGAAAATGGAGCAAATGGAGTGCCAAATTCGTGCTTAAAATGGCCAGCCACTAAAGGCTATTTATAGATGACCAAAAGGCACACCTTTACACCAAGAAAGGTGTCTTTTAAGCCAAAGAACACTTCCTTTGGCTAAGGGTCATGTATGGTGGCGAAAATACATGTCTTTTAGCCAAGGAACACTTCCTTTGGCCTATAACCACCCCATAACTACCTTATGGCGAAAATACATGTCTCTTGATGTCAAAAGACATCATTCTTGGTGCAATAACCACCCCAACCACCTCATGGCCGAATATACATGTCTCTTGATGTCAAAGGACATCATTCTTGGTGCAATAACCACCCCAACCACCTCATGGCCGAAGGACACATTCTTGTCTATATACATGTCTATTCACTCAAGGAACACTTCCTTTGGATGAAAGGACATGTTCTTTTAGCCAATAGTCATCTCTTTTGATGAAGAGACATACCTTTACACAAAAGATGTGTCTCTTGGTGGTTTTGAGCTAAAAGCAAGGTGAGCTGGCACAAAGCTAGCTCACTATGCTACTTATGCACCATTGAGCTCCTTTGAGCTCCAACCAAGCACCATGAACTGAGGTCCAGCTCCTAGAGCTGACCTAGAGCTGGAGTTAGCTGCTCTCAGCTGAAGTGAACTGAAGTCCAGCTACATTCAGCTACCAAAAGCTGAAGTGAGCTGACTTGAGCTGACTTGAGCTAACTTGAGCTGAAGTCTTGCTACTTTGAGCTACTTATAGCTGAAGTGAGCTGACTTGAGCTGAAGTCCAGCTACATTCAGCTACCAGAAGCTGAAGTGAGCTGACTTGAGCTGACTTGAGCTGAAGTCCAGCTACTTTGAGCTACTTATAGCTGAAGTGAGCTGACTTGATGAAGCTGACTTTGAGCTGAAAGCTAACTTGAGCTGACTTGAGCTGAAGTCCAGCTACTCGGAGCTACTTATAGCTACAGTGAGCTGACATAAGCTAACTTGAGCTAAAGTCTAACTACTTTGAGCTACTAATAGCTTAAGTGAGCTGAGCTTAAGTGAGCTGACTTGAGCTAAAGGGAGCTACTTCTAGCTGCCTTAGATAGCTGTTCAAGCTAGAGTTAGCTCAATGAGCTCAAATCCTATCTTAAAAGGATCTTGGTGCGCCAAGAATTCCAACAAACTCCCACTCGCACTAAGATGCTTTTAAACTTCCAGCTCCCACTCAAAACAAACTCCTTAATCCTTATAGCCGAAATAATCCAGACACTTCTACATATATAGAGTTGTGGGTGCGACCTCAGGCACACACACTAAGTCTCTTCCATTGAGGTTGTTAGACTCTCAATAGAAGATTGTCCTCTCCTCATAGTTTGAACTTCTTCAAACTTTCCTTTGAACACATCAAATTCAAGTGTGTTGCTTAAACACATCAAGCTTGCTTGAACACATCAAGTTATGCCTTTCAGACCCCAGACATATGATACACTTCTTAATCACAATCAGTCTCTTTCTTAGAATTTCAACTCCTTGAAATCCATGATTGTATTAAGCATTGAGTACTCATTTCAATCACTTGTCATTCAATCTAGCATACTACTCACAGTAATATGTGGGCCCAAGATTGAATTTAGTGAACGTGTATCATCTTAATGTCTTTCCTTTTAGCTTCAACTACTTAGGTCAATGAGTTAACATGATTACCCAAAAGGAGGATACTCCAGTCTCATTTCTCTAAGACCTTCGACAACCAATCAAAGTAATCATAATTAACTCAACTTCCTAATAGCAAGCCATAGTCACTAAGAGTCTGATTCGAAGAATCTCACACTAAGCAAGAATAGAGACAACTTGCTTAAATTCTTCTCTGGTCGTATTTCATGGTCATGGAACACTTGGAAACACATCCATTAAAGTTCCATAATACACTTCTAAGGTGTTTTACTCATGTCACTCCCACTTGGAGTGATCTCCATTCCAATTGAGGAGTGTGTCATTTCTCCCTCTTAAAACACCATGAAGTGTACTCCTCTTAACACATAAAAGGAGGACATGTCAATAACCATGAAATTTCTCCATGTAAGCCTTAGCTTACATCTAACATAGGCTAGGATGTATGAATGGTCATACAAACTGAATGCACCAAAGCATTGAATCTTGATTACTCATAATCAAGGCGACCATAAAAGCTAAAGTGTCATGTGTTGGAGCATGACTCCCACTTAAATGTATCATTCACTTAAGTTTCATTTAAGTCTTTAGCCAGTCTCATCCTTAATCTTACACAAAGATCAAGGGCGGATGACTTGTGTGAGAAAGTCATCCTCTGCCTATGTTTGACATGTTCATTTGTTCGTTGTGATTCATAAAATTGAACTGAGTATTTCATAAAATAATCTGTATTATTTCAAAGAAATACATAACATGTGTGACACCAAAGAGGTGAAGTACATCCAACATTTACATTCTTCTAAGACCCATTGCTCTAACATGTCGAGCAAATACAAGTGGTGGCAATGGCTTAGTGAGAGGATCTGCCACCATCAGGTCTGTAGAAATGTACTCAATCCTAACTTCACCCTCTTCAATTGCATCCCGCACAAAGTTATATTTCATGCTAATGTGCTTGGTTTTTCCATGGTATTTGGGGTCCTTGGTATAAGCCATGGCTGCCATACTATCACTGTAGATAGTAATAGGTTTCTCAATAGAAACCCTGGACTCCAAATTCTTAAGGAAATAACCTAGCCAAAGGGCTTCTTGTACAGCTGAGGCACATGAAATAAATTCAGCCTCCATTGTGGACAATGCTGTACAAGTTTGTTTCTTACTGTTGGGTTTCGGGAGCCAAACAACGTAACGGAATTTAACCGAAACCCTCCAGGATCCAAGTGAAACGGGGTAAACCGGGTTGTTTGAAAATTTTCATACGTAATTTTCGGTTGAGATCTCTCACTCAACTACTGGGCCCATTGTTAATACAAAATTAAAGTGAAAGCATAACCCAAATAATTAGCCCATGCACTCTAATGATCCAAATAACTCTATGTGTGCGACCCAATAGGCTCTTGTCACGTTAGCAATGATCATAAATCACATTTATGATCATAGGCAATGAGCGGTGTCTAGCAACACATCATTGCTACCCAAGTGACAAGATTGTCGGTGATTCGACTAAACCTTTATGATCATCACCGATATATGCCATTGTCCCTTTGTCCAAGATATCAAGACTAAGCACGAGACATGGAATGTGTCACTCTCGTACAGCCCAATCTTTGGTTTCTTGATTACCGAGTAGACTAACTTAAGCTGATGACATTGATATCGTACATCAACTCATCTGAGCATGGCCATGTATTTTCTAAGTCTCACTCTATCAAGGGGCCCGAAGATATCTCTCCCGTTACATAGGATGGACAAATCCCATCTTGATCACACAAATCCCTCCGCATGATATGTGACATACCCAATGACCTCCTTCAAGTTCATTCAGTTATGAGCAACAAAGGAAAATATCAAAGTATGTGACTCACATGTAGGGAACCTTGATGATCTTAGGTCGAAGGACTACATATACCATGATCACTATGAGAATCACTTATGACACTCATATAACGATCCATGAAGTGTTCTCATGGTGGGTCGGTCCAGTACACAAGTTCTCCAACTTATACCCATATGTAGACTACATATCTCATGTTAGTCTCCATATATGCTAGTCGTTATGTGTTATTGCAACCCGCTCCACAATAATACTAGACTAGGGACTTTTAAGAATATCATTTTTCTAGGGTTACAATTATGTTTATTACATTATGCAGAAACAAAACAACGAACATAATTGCTGGATTAATGCCTTAATAAAATATCATGACTCGATGTGCAAAAATACAATCATCTCATGATTGGCTTTTGGGCACAACACTAACACTTACTACACCAAGTAGTAGCCCCACCATTTAGCATGAAAAGATAACCAGATGTAGACTTGCTGGAGTCTCTATCTCCTCCCCAATCAGCATCAGAATAGCCACGTAAACCAAGGTCTTTACCTTGGTAACAAAGCCAATAATCCTTAGTACCCTTGAGGTACCTTAGGATCCTCTTGACACTCTTCCAATGCTCCAGACCAGGGTTGGAAGAATATCGTGCTAGAAGTCCAACCGCTTGGCTGATGTCTGGCCTTGTACATAACATGGCGTACATCAAGCTACCAATGGCACTTAGGTAGGGGACCTGAGCCATCTCTTCCTTCTCCTTTGGAGTCTTAGGACACAAGTCCTCTCCAATCTTGCAACCATATGCAAGAGGTGTACTCATGGGCTTTGCGTTTGTTAAGTTGAACCTTGCAAGAATCTTATCAATATAAGGTTCTTGAGAAAGGGCCAACAACCTTGCCTTTCTATCCCTCAGGATTTTAACCCCTAGGATAAAGGCAGCCTCCCCCATGTCCTTCATGTCAAAGGTGGAAGACAACCATCCCTTGATGGTACTTAACAATGCAAGCCCATTACTTGCAATCAGTATATCATCTACATATAGAGTCAATACTGCAAAACTAGACCCAGAAGAGTACAAGTATACACAATGGTCTTCATGCATCATCACAAAGCCATAGCTTGTGATTGCATGGTGAAACTTCAAGTACCACTGTCTTGAAGCTTGCTTAAGACCATAGATAGACTTCTTTAGTCTACATACCTTGTCCTCTTGACCCTTTTGGACAAACCCCTCAGGTTGTCTCATATATATCTCCTCACTCAAATCACCATTGAGAAAGGCGGTCTTTACATCCATCTGATGTAACTCTAGGTCTAGATTTGCCACGATGGCAAGTAATATCCTGATGGAAGTGAATTTTACAACAGGAGAGAAGGTGTCTTTGAAATCAACACCCTCCTTCTGTGTAAAACCCTTGGCCACCAAACGGGCCTTGTATCTTTCGATACTTCCATCAGAGTTCACCTTGATCTTGAGAACCCACTTGTTCCCAATTGCCTTACGGCCTGGAGGAAGATCACTTAGCTCCCAAACCCCATTGAGATGCATTGAATGCAACTCATCCTTCATTGCATTTAGCCACTCTTCCCTCTGTGCACCCTCAAGAGCCTCCTTAATGTTACTTGGCTCATCTATCTCAGATGCAACCAAATTTGCCTCACTATCCAAGATCCACCATTCTTTAGGTGGTCCAAATTTCCTCATTGATCTTCTCAATGTAGGCTGAGATGGAGGCAACTCATGCTCCATCTCTTGAGGCTCAACATTTTGCTCTTGAGTATCCTCAACTCCCTCTTGAACAAAACCTTCCTCTTGGAGGTCTTGCTCATGTTGGTCCACAACAACAGGCATTTCTGGAGCCATTGCTCCATGTGGTTGAGGTACTCCCTCTAGAGTAGGTGCATGTGTCCCAGGTGTCCTTATGACACTTGGTTGATCCTCATCTAGGATCTGGCTTAATGAGGTTAAGTCACCACGCTCACCAACTTTGGGGAACTCATCCTCCACAAAGTTAGCATTCCTTGCATCAAAGATGTTCCCAGTTTTGTGACTTATATCCAAGAACACATAACCCCTAGATTGTTCAGCATAACCAAGGAAGGCACACCTCCTCCCTCTTGGACCCAACTTTCCCAAAGGATGGTCCGTTATGTGAACATAAGCCAAACAACCCCAAGGGCGTAAATAGCTTAGATTAGGAGTTTTCTTCTTCCATAACTCATATGGAGAAGAGTTCACATTCTTGGTGGGTACTCTATTAAGGACATGAACTGCACACAGCAGTGCATCACTCCAATAAGTGATGTCTAAGTTGGCCTTTGCCATCATGGAACGTACCATGTCCATAAGAGTTCTATTCTTCCTCTCAGACACTCCATTCTGTTGGGGTGTCCAAGGAAGAGTGAACTCCCTCTCAATACCCTTCAAGTCACAAAATGCCTTGAATGCATTTGATGTATACTCTCCACCCCTATCTGTCCTCAAGGACTTAACCTTCTTACCTACTTGGTTCTCAACCAAGTGTACATACTTCTCAAAGCATGCCAAGGCCTCTGCCTTGTTTCTTAGTAGGTAGATGTGGGTGAATCGAGTATAATCATCAGTGAATGTGATGAAGTACTTGAATCCATTTCTAGATTCAACCCTCATGGGCCCACATAGGTCAGAGTGAACTAAACTTAGTGCCTCACCTCTCCTAGTTGCTTTGCCAAAAGGCTTTCTTGTGGCTTTGCCCTCTAGGCATGATTGGCAACTTGGAAGGACAACCTTGGTCAAGGAACCTAGCAAGCCACTCTTGGCTAGCTTGTCCATTCTATCTTGACCAATATGACCCAACCTTTCATGCCATCTCATTTCATTTGTGACCTCTGTCACATAGCAACTAGGACTTGCAACAGAATGGTCAGTTGGCTTCAACTCATAAAGCCCATTATTAACTGAGCAAGTGCATACTATCTTATTATCTTTAATAATAGACACATTATTATTAAAGAAATTAAAGCAATAATTGTACTTCAACATACAACTTATAGAAATCAAATTTCTACAAATGTTTGGTACATACAATACATCTATTAGATACAAATATCCAATATCTATAGGAATTCTACATGTTCCTATGCCTTCTACTTCCAGCCTGGCATCATTCCCCACTGAAACGTGCTTAGCTCCTTTTGAGAGCTTCCTGTAGGCCACGAACCAGGACCTGTCCCGGGCTATGTGGTCTGTTGCTCCCGAGTCTACAATCCACAAAGAATTGCACTCAGTTAGTAATGTACATGACACAACATGTACAATGGAAGTAGAAGGGTATGTATGTACCTTGGGTGGACCCTTGCAATCTTTTGCAAAGTGTCCTTTATGCCCACAGTTGAAGCACTTCAGCTTGCTTATGTCCCGCTTCTTCTTGAACTTTTTCTTGGAAGCAGGACCTTTTCCCTTGCCCTTCCCTGGCCCTCCTTTGCCACCATTCTTCTTCCATCCCTTCTGGATAGAGGATGAGGCAACATATGCCTTAGAATGGTCCTTGAGGGCCATCACCTCAGCCTCAAGGAGGAGGTGACGAGCAATGTCATCAAATGACATTATTTGAGGGTTATGGCGTAAGTTGACCTTCATCAACTGCCATTCCTCATCGGGCAGGGAACGGATTATTGCTTGCACTTGTTGCTCATCAGTGAGCACATGCCCTGCTGTCTTGAGTTGGTGGATCATGCGTGACATCTCACGCAAGTGAGCACTCATAGAGTGATCAGCACGCTTCACATAATTCTCAAACCTGAGAATCATTGAGCGTTGTTTCTCTACAGAAACATCTCCATACTTGGCCTTGACTGAGTCCCATATGGCCTTGGCCCCCTCAAGCATGGAGAATTCCACCATAATCTCATCCACCATAGTGGAGAGGAGAGTGACTCTACACATAGAGTTCTTCTTTAGGAATGCCTCATAGGCAGTCCTATCCTGTCCCTCAGCAGGAGGCATGATCTCTTGAGTGAGCACATCAAGAGTATCTTGCTCAGTTAAAATGAATTTGACCTTCTGTTGCCAAATTGAATAGTTTTCACCATCCAATTTGAGGTCACGGTTTAATTCTGCAACTATATTCTTACAAGCCATCTACATTGATGCAATTCACATGTTTTAGTTCAATTTACACAACAAGACTCAACAAAGCAACATGTGTATGAAACAACTTCTAACATGCTCATATATGGCAAAAGAGATGCATATAGCATTCAATCAGAAATACACAAACATGCCTTCATTGCTTCATACACATATCCTTCATTAGCCTTTATCAAAATCATACACATATGTATGATCCTAAATCATGCTTACTACATGCAACATATACATTTTCATGACCTAGGCTCTGATACCAATTGAAGATTTCAGGATCTTATGATAACATACTTTTATGTTATCTTTCTTCTTGTATATGCCACATGCATATTCGTTCATTTCAATTCAACATAAGCATGCATAACATGTTATATAACATATCAAGATCACATACATGTTGTGTTAAATAAATCCTAGCATGCTACTAAGAACATACATAAGAAATGAAACCTAACATGTTACTAAACCAAGAAAAGATGTGCACCTTTCTTCTTGGTTAGCTTTGGCAAAAACCTGAGGAAGAACTTGATCTTAAAAGAGCACCTTGAAGCTTGAAATAGAGATGAACAATCTCTATGTAAATCCAGCAACAATGCTCTCAAAAAGTGTTTAATATTTCGGCCTCTAAAGGAAATAGGAGGAGAAAAATTTTCTCTCAAGGAAATGGAGCAAATGGAGTGCCAAATTCGTGCATAAAATGGCCAGCCACTAAAGGCTATTTATAGATGACCAAAAGGCACACCTTTACACCAAGAAAGGTGTCTTTTAAGCCAAAGAACACTTCCTTTGGCTAAGGGTCATGTATGGTGGCGAAAATACATGTCTTTTAGCCAAGGAACACTTCCTTTGGCCTATAACCACCCCATAACTACCTTATGGGCGAAAATACATGTCTTTTAGCCAAGGAACACTTCCTTTGGCCTATAACCACCCCATAACTACCTTATGGGCGAATATACATGTCTCTTGAGGTCAAAGGACATCATTCTTGGTGCAATAACCACCCCAACCACCTCATGGCCGAATATACATGTCTATTCACTCAAGGAACACTTCCTTTGGATGAAAGGACATGTTCTTTTAGCCAATAGTCATCTCTTTTGATGAAGAGACATACCTTTACACAAAAGATGTGTCTCTTGGTGGTTTTGAGCTAAAAGCAAGGTGAGCTGGCACAAAGCTAGCTCACTATGCTACTTATGCACCATTGAGCTCCTTTGAGCTCCAACCAAGCACCATGAACTGAGGTCTAGCTCCTAGAGCTGACCTTGAGCTGGAGTTAGCTGCTCTCAGCTGAAGTGAACTGAAGTCCAGCTACACTCAGCTACCAGAAGCTGAAGTGAGCTGACTTGAGCTAACTTGAGCTAACTTGAGCTGAAGTCCAGCTACTTTGAGCTACTTATAGCTGAAGTGAGCTGACTTGAGCTGAAGTTCAGCTACTCTGAGCTACTTATAGCTGCAGTGAGCTGACATAAGCTAACTTGAGCTAAAGGGAGCTACTTCTAGCTGCCTTATATAGCTGTTCAAGCTAGAGTTAGCTCAATGAGCTCAAATCCTACCTTAAAAGGATTTTGGTGCGCCAAGAATTCCAACATTTCTTAGGCTTGGCAGGTTACTACAGACGCTTTATAGAGAATTTCTCTGTGATAGCTACACCATTGACAGCCTTGACCAAGAAGACTCAGAAATTTGAGTGGACACCGAGGTGTGAAGAAGCTTACATGGAGTTGAAGGAAAGATTAATTAGTGCACCTATACTTGTCTTGCCAGATCCGAACAGAGCTTTTACAGTTTATACTGATGCATCGGGTTCTTGTGTAGGATGTGTATTGATGCAAGATTGTCAGGTGATTGCTTATGGTTCAAGACAGCTGAGGCCTAATGAGTTGAACTATCCTGTTCATGATCTTGAGCTTGCAGTAGTTATTTTGGCATTGAAGTTGTGGAGGCATTACTTGATGGGGAAGTCATTCAGAATCTTCACCGATCAAAGAGTTTGAAGTATTTGTTTATCCAGAAGGATCTAAACATAAGGCAATGGCGATGGATTGAATACATCAAGGATTATGATTGTTCGATTGAGTACTGTGCTGGTAAGGGAAATGTGGTAGCAGATGCATTGAGCTGGAAGTACATAGGAGTGATCTTATCTAAGGATCAGGCTACGGACTCCTCTGAAGGAGTATTGAGGGACTTTTTCTTAACTTTGCATGAATTATGGCAAAGTTGAGAAAAATCCCTAGTCTACATTTTGGAAGTGCAGTCAGCTTGGTTAGTCAGAGTTAAAGAAGCTCAGATAAAAGACCCATTGTTGAAGAAGATTTCAGGAAAAGCGAAGCTTGGCACTATGAGGAAGGAATTCAGATACAAGGATGAAATACTACATTATGGAGATCGTCTCTATGTACCAAATGTGGATGGACTTAGGCAACAAGTCCTACAGGAGGCACATAGTAGCACTTTGAATATCCACCCTGGTGCTAGTAAGATGTATCAGGATCTGAAGACACATTTTTGGTGGCCAGGATTGAAAAGGGATGTAGGAGGACATGTGGCAAAGTGTCTGACATGTTAAATGGTGAAAGCTGAACATCAGAAACCAGCAGGCACACTTCAGAGTTTACCTCTACCAGTGAGGAGGTGGGGATCTGTTACTATGGATTTCCTAGTAGGGTTACCAATTACCCGGAGTCAGCATGATGCCATATGGGTAATGGTTGATAGACAGATGAAGTCGGCACACTTCATACCCATCAGAGTCACTTATACATTGGAGAAGTTGGCTCAGTTGTATCTCAAAGAGATTGTGAGACTCCATGGGATACCGGATCAAATTATATCTGACAGAGATCCTCGATTTACATCACGATTTTGGAATGCTTTTCAAGAAGCATTGGGAAAGTTGCCTATCGGTTAGCATTACCACCTAACCTATCTCAAGTGCATAACGTGTTTCACATTAGTCTATTTAGAAAATGCACTGTGGAACTGGGACAAGTAGTTAATCCTTCAGTGATACCCACTCAAGAAAACTTGACCTACGAGGAGAAACCCATTCAGATACTTAATAGGCAAGTCAAGAAATTGCGGACTAAGTGGATTCCGATCGTAAAGATCCTTTGGTCTAACCATACTGAGGAGAAAGTTACCTGGGAGACAGAGTAGGATATGCTGAAAAGATATCCTAGCATTTTTCCGGATTGCAGCGGAATTTGGGGGACCAAATTCAAGAAGGAGGGGAGAATGTTATGGCCCTTCTAGTGGGAAGTGAAATTGAAGAAGGTAAAGTGATCTAAATTAAGTTTAGAACCTTAATTCAAGTTTACATAGCAAGAATAGGGAAGTTTAGTGAAGTTCACTAAGTTCCGAGAAAAATAAAGCACTGAACGAAGTTCAGGGGCAAAATGGTAATTTTGCATCCTAAATAGTTGGGACAAGTCCCGAGTGTTTTAAAATGAATTTTTTAAAACTTAACTTTCAACCTTAACTCAAACTTGAAGAATAGACAAGAATTTAATCAAGAATCACTAAGTTACAAAGATGGGGGACTTAGTTGAATTAAACTTGAAACCTTGGTGACCTTGATGCTAAGTAATGGTTTAAGAAGGGAAAGAGAAAGGGGAGGCTGCCATAACCACGTTTTCAACCTTCCCTCATTCATTTCTCTCTCAAATTAAGCTTGGAATCAAGTGATCTTGGTGTCAAGAGGTGCAATTCAAGGTGTATAAGCTTGGAGGAGCCAATTTCAAGCTTGATACCATGATTTTGAAGCTTGGAAAGGTGTTTTTCCACTTCCCCTGTATTTGAACGAGGTAAGAAATGTGTTGTTGATTGAATTCATGTTTATTAATTAGTTTAAAGCTTGGGTTTTGGTTAAAGAGTGTAGTTTTGATGTTTGGTTTCATTGTTTTTTATTAGAACTTGTGTAGAACTTTGGTGAGCTTGGTTGAAAAAAAAAAGGGATTGATTCTTGCTTGTTACTTCTAGTTAAGGTAAGGGGAGTATGTTTTCAAGTTCATTTAAAGCCAATAGCTTAAGTTTGCTTGAAAAATTCGAGTGGTTTTAGCTTTGGCATTAGTTAAAGGTTTTGGTTGAATTATGGTGGACTAGAGGAATTGGGATGATTGGATTGATGTTAAAAGACATCATAGATTGGCTTGTGATAGTTGGTTGTGATCTATGCAACATGTTCTATGTGTATATGAAATTTGGAGGCATTCCAAGCGTGTTTGATATGTGTAGGAAGTGTCCAAAGTTCATGGCAGCAAAACTATAGTTTTTCTGGGCATTTTGCAAGTTTGATGACGCCTTGCAAATCCCCACGAGTTCCCATGATGCGTCACCAAGACCTCAGAAAATTGGCAGAACGTCGATAACCGTGGCGACGTGTCGCCAAGACAGCATTTGACACCCGATTTTGTTTTCAGCATAACTTTTTTCTCAGCTGTCCGATTAAGGTGATTCAAGATTCCATGCAAAGCTAAGATGAAGTACTATCACCTCCATGCTTTAAAAATAGTTAAAGTGCCCTATTTTTAGATTTATGTTCACTCAAAGTGAAGGAAAGTTTTAAAGGAAACTATGTTGCAATGATCACGACAAGGTATTACTAGCCCAGGTGAGAGGTTTAGAACCCATGGCAACCTAGCCGTGCCATAGCCACGAGGTTGCAAGGTGAAACCTTGTTCACCTAGTCTACAACAATGAGGCCCTATGGCCTAGTCTACAAAGTTCCACCATAATTCCCCTACATAACGACTATGGGAAGGCTACATGATTGCATCCAGTGAGCTTTGGCTTGCTAGGAGCGGGATAGTGGGTAGAACTTGCTAGGCACGGAGTGATGCACCGTGAGGAGGACTAGTTTGAGTAGAGGTCTCGAAGGCCTAGTTATATGTGCATATATCAGACCCTCATGCTATGTGAGCTGACAGCAAGGTTACATATGTTCATCATATGTCCAGTCCTAGTAATTTTCTTGCAGGTACACTGAAGACCCCTTACTGAGAATTGTCAAATTCTCACTCCCTAGTTATGTTATGCAGAGACTGAAGTTGCTGGACCGGGTAATCGTTGAGGATTATCGCGGTAGTGTTCTTTTGTGTGTACAGGTATGGCATTTGAGAATCCTTGTGATTCTAGTCTACATGGTGTATTTAGTTGGCTTGTTGGTCAAGTAACAGTACTAACTAGTATCTTCCTTTGGCTGCAGAGCCTAGTAGCACTTGGCAAAGGACTTTTGAGACTCGCCACTGGGACGTGTATCCAAGGTGGGAGTTAAGTCAAAGAGATCTCAGTAAAGGCTTGTATTTATACAGTACTTTTAGTTGCCTCCATAGTCTATGTTATGAGGAGTCCTCGACTCTAGGATTGCTTTTGGGTGAGGGCATTAGTCTACTTTATGTATGAATGTTCTCACGAGTTGTTCGGTGTAGTAAACTCACTAAAATGTTGATATTATATGCTTTGGCTACTTGTATTTATTTTGTGTAGAAAATTACTCGGCCGAGTTAATGTTTTATGGTTTTAATAAACCAAGTCAAAGCATGAAGAACATGCATATTGTATATTCTAGGATAATCAACTAGTATCATGGGATTTAATCTGCGCACATACACAACTAGCCAACTGCAATCCATCGTGAGACCAGCTCTCACAGGCTTCCTTGGCAGGGGCACGGGCGGTCGTGTCAGTTAAGAATGCCGAGTTGAGTAGAATAGCCAATGAGGAGGTTGCCAAACTCCAGGAGGAATTCTTGAAGGGCCAAGAGGAGCACTTGAAGGATTTTTCCTAGAAGATGTACGACCTAGGCGTGAAGGTCGTGAGTTTGACCTTGGCTGATGAGGCCTATCAAAAGGAGAAAGAGGCAGATTTCGCTCGCCTGGTGAAGGCCCTTGCAGACAACGCCGAACTTTATGGCGAGGTCGAGGTACTGAAGAAGGAGATGAAGAAGAAGAAGAAGATGAAGAAGCTGGAGAAGGAGGTCGCCGATTTGCAAAATGAGGCGTAAGACTTGTCTGTCGAGTTAGACAAGGCAAACCAGGTGACCAAGGTTGGCTTTCAAGATGGATTTTGTCTAGCTCGACATCAAGTTTTGGAGAAATATCCAGACCTCAACGTTTCCTTCCTGGCTGCCCTAAACATCCCTGAGGGGCCTCCTGGACCTGGTCAAAGATTAAGCTTCTCAACCTGCCATTTGCCCTTCCTTCGGCACCGAAGGTGGCGGTTAAGGACATTAGGGATGGAACATCTCATGACACCGGGGTCCCTTAGATGTTTTAGGGCTTTTACTTTGTCTTCTTTTTTTTTTTTTTGTAATCTCCTCCTTGTAATAAGGCCTTTTCAATGACATGTTTCCTTCCCTTAAAATTTGGTCAAGTCCTTGAGCAATGATCTTTGTTTCCAAGAGTTGTTTTGACCACTTTCGGTCTAGGGCCCTTGGGAAGATATTTTTTGCTCTTTTTGTCCACCGTCTTCAGGGAAACGCTAACTTTTGACGAATACCCAATCAACTTCGGAAGGAATATGTGATTTTCACAAGTACATACTTGAACTTTGTTCCGCGAGAACTCTTGGGTGGAGTTATTTTCCTGAAAATTGTCTGTACTTAGAAAAAATTTCTAACTTGTACAATTTCTTATCAAAATTCTAAGTGTAGAATTTCTTCAAGGCGTCTGACTGCCATGTATGCTTCAGCTCTCCACCTTCGGTATCGTCGAGCTTATAGACTCCGTTCCAAACCTCATCAAGGACCAAATAAGGCCCTTCCCAGTTCACCCGAAGTACCCTGTGAGACAGTCTACGAGTTTTGAACTCAGTCTTTCAGAGAACAAGGTCTCCCTTCCTTATTCCTTTTTGCCTAACGCGCAAGTTTGTAGCTGTAGCCACTCTTTGCTGAAAGGCTTTTCTTATAAGTTCAGCCACTTCTTTGTGTTCATCAATTAGGTCAAAGTTGGCTCTTAACCTGAGGTCATTCCCTTCCTTGTCGAACAATTGTATCCTAGCCGATGGATGGACTACCTCGATAGGGATAATGGCCTCTATGCCGAAGACAAGCGAGAAAGGCCTCTCACCCATGGCCCTCCGGGGTGTTGTCCGATAGCTCCATAGCACACTGGGAAGTTCCCCTGGGCATTTTCCCTTTGCTTCCCTTAATCTCTTCTTTAGACCATCTTTTTTGGTTCTGTTAGATACCTCTACCTGTCCGTTGCTCTGAGGATGAGCTATCGGGGCGAAGAGCGTTTTTATCCCGAGTTTGCTGATGAATTCTTGGAATCCCTTGTGAATAAACTGGGAACCATTGTCAGCCACTATCACCCTCAGTATGCCGAATCTGCAAACAATGTTCTTCCAAACAAATTTTTGTATATCCTTTACCGAAATGGTCGCCAGGGGCTCTGCCTCGACCCATTTAGTGAAGTAATCCACTACGACCACATAGACCTTTGATGCCCCGAGGCATCTTCATTTGCTGTCATGTTGACAGGTGGAGAGACTTCCTGAGGAGGTGAGCGCCTGGAGCTCTGGTTTCCCAGCTGAGTGTACCTGAAAAGCTCAAAAAAGAGGTTAGGAGGTCCCCGGTTTGCTTTTCCGGGGAGGACCCTCCGACGCCCAAGTCAGTTTTCTGAGTGAAGGTGGAGGAAGAACACTAAGGGATCAAGTGTCTTACCTGTTTTGTGTTTTTTCAGAGGGAGGAAAATGCCCCATCCCTTGCCCAGTCCCTTTTCCTAGTATTTATAGGAGTAGATGGTCCGTTCAGATCATGACACGTGTTCGGTCGGATTTGATCTGTGCTTTTGGACCTAGGGGACAGGCAGCCGTTTGCAGCCTCTTTTAGCCCTGGACCCGGACAGGTTGTGTCAGGACTGGGGCGGCTGCGGCGTGTCAGTTCGCCGTTCTGATGTGACGTGTAGGGCTTGTGGGCGACATGTCAGAGGCTCCTTAAATGCTCATACCGTACTCCCGAGGTCCCCTGGGCGAGGTCGCCCTTCGGTGCGTGCACCCTCTTCGGATTCTATCCGTCCTTCGGTGCGAGCACCTCCTTCGGGATCTATCCCATAGTTCTGGGAGTTCCCTTGATGGACACCTTCTTCGGGACTCACACCCATAGTTCGGGGATTCCCTTGTTCAGGTGTTTCTTGTTCGGGGAAGATCCTCTTCGGGGCCTCAGTCAGTTTGGCCCTTCGATGGAGACGGTGTTGTCCTCGGAATTCCTGACGAGCTAACCAAAGTCTCGAGCTCATAGTGTTTGACTTCGCACCTTCCGAGGTCAGTGAAAAGATCCTCTCTTGGGTGACGTCAGACTCCTCGGCCAATATTCTGGCAGGGAGTTACTACCGAGGAGGCAATAGCCTTTGGCTATCACAGGCCCACCTCCGAAAAGCCGAAGTGAGAAACTTCGGTTCATCGGTTTTCGGGTCCTGTGGCTGTGATATCTGCGCCGAAGACGCCTTCTTCTGCTTGTAGCGATGGGCAGCATTTTTGCGTCCTCGAGGCGCGAGAAGATAGGCTGTCCCTGTGCCGAAGATACACCCTTCTGCCTGAAGTCACAGGCTGTCTCTTGGTATCCTCGTGTCGAGGGAAGATAGGATAACCTTGTACCGAAGATAGACCTTCTGCCCGAAGTCACAGGCTGTCTTTTGGTGTCTTCGAGGTAACCTACTTTTTTGCCTTTATAGGTCTGCTCATGCGTCGCGTCCTGCGTCTAGCGGAGTCAGTCTAGGGCGGCGCCTCTAAACCAAACGATGTCAGAGGGCGTGCTCGACGTGATGGGCAACACGTGGCACGTTCGCTGCGCGATGACCGACACGCGGCACGTTTGCTGCGCGATGGCTGACACGTGGCGCACTATTACTGGGTGAGAATGCACTGAGTACGGCAGGCGCGACTTTTCAGGCTCACTTAGCAGTTATGGCGACGCTTCGCCTTCCGAGGGGTACTAATGACGACGGTTCACCTGGCCTTCTCGGCCTATATATACCAGTCCTGTCATAACCCTCTTTTTGCTTCTGCTTTTGCTTTCTTCTGCCTTCTAATTCTCTCCCGATTTTCCGCGGCGGTTCTCCTTTTTCAGGCGTTTTTCCGACCACTTTTCACGACGGCTTCCAGAAATCCAGATTCCGGCAAGACTTTTGGTGGGTTTTAGTCCTTTTGCTTTTTTCAAAGCTTCTTCTTTGTTTTTCCCGAACTCGTTTTCCTTGTTTTTCCTGAACTCGTTTTCATCATGCCTGTTCCCGAGAGTTGGCAACCTCTTCTTTCTCACCCCTGCTGCACTACTCCGGCAAAGCTAGCGAAATGGAAGAAAAAGTTTTTCTTACCCTCTTACTCTGTGACGAGGTTGCCCCGTCCTGACCAATTTCCTTTCTCCAACCGAAGTGATGAAATCACCGTTTTCCGAGCCCAACTGAAGGCCGGACTTCGGTACCCCCCCCCGGAGATGGTTAGCGCGTTCTGCGACTTCCATGGCATTGCCGTTAACCAGCTCCCACCGAACTCGTACTGTTATTTTAACGCCTTCCTCTGTATGTGCGGCGTTTTCAAAATAAAACCTCACTTTGTAGTTTTTCTTCAGTACTACAAGCTCTTCGTGGTCCCGAAGGGTGGCTTCTACTTTATGCTACCTCGGGGATCCGGGAGCAAAAAGTATACGTTCACCTTTGCCACCAAAGACAGCTGGCGAGGGTGGCAACAAAAATTCTTTTTCCTGAAGAAGTCGGAGACTTGGTCGCACTTCCCGACCAAGTGGGCTCAGGGGAGGCTCAAGATGGATGTTGTTGACCCGAAGATACTGCTAGACGCCGATGTAGCACCTATCTTTGAGGACTTCGACAGGCGCATCCGGGCCGTCTCTGACTGGGCTGCCGAGGTCCCTCCTCGTGCCCTTTACCCCTTTCCGATCAACTGGAGGCTCATGACCGAAGAGGTCCTTCGGGAACTCAAGGTGGTAAAGGAGCATGAGACAGACCTCAATATGCCGAAACCGGCTTCTTCGGGGAAGGACTCCTGGCTCGTGAAACTCCTTCGGGGGAAAGAGACTTATGAGTCTTTTTATGAGAGTAAGTTACTTTCTCATTTTTCCCTTCATAACTTCATCTTGGACTTACACTGATCTTCTTTTTCTTTTTTCAGAGATGGGCGACGACGCGGCTGCCTTCTACAAGGCTCTTTTTACCGGGCAGGCCGAGAGGGGCGAACAGACAAAGAAGGCCGCCTCTCGGAGGCGGAAACAGACTTCGGGCGGCCCTCCTTCCAAACGGGCAAAGAAAGCTGCTCCTTCCTCTCTTCCGCAAATTCCGGAGGAGGTAGGCGAGGAGCCCGAAGACCCTGCTGCCCCTTTGCCCGAGGTTCCTTCTGCCGACGTCCCTTCTTTCGACGTCCTTCCTCAAAGCCCCACGCCTTCGCATGCTCTTCTGGAGGGCGATGGGGAGGAGACCCCTTCTGCCGAGGAGCGGCGTCAAATAAAAGGCAAGGGGATCTCTACTGAGGCGACGTCGATTCTTGACGACGACGTTACCGAGGTGCCAGCAGGTTTGCACTTTTGTCGAACCAACCTTTTGTTTTTTGCAAATCCTTAAGACTTTTCTGGCCTTAACTAATTTTTCTGCCTTGTTGTGCAGCGGAGGTGGCCGCTCCTGACTGGGTTGCCGAACACGCCCGCAAGAGGGCCCTTCGGGATGCCAAAGTCCCAGCAGGGAAAGTTCCGAAGGAGCCGTTCTGGACGTTCACGGAGGACATGGATATGTACTCCGAGGACTGTCCTGAGATGGCCAGGCAGATGTGCAAAGGGGTGCTTACCGAGGCCTCTTACAAGGCCCTTGCGGCGGCTTACCCAGGTGACAACTCTTTGGCCGCCAAACTCACTGAACATGCCGCCCAGGTACGCTTCACTGTTTTCTCAGTGCCAATTTCACCTTTGCTTTTTACTTAGCATCATTTTCCCTTTGTTTGCTTTTTTTGCAGTTGATGGGGTATGCTGGGTTCCTCCGAGTTCGGGTGGCTCGGGAATCAGAAAGGAGGGCGTCACTCTGGGACGCTTACACCAAGACGAAGGCCCAGTGTTCGGCGCTGGAAGCCGAAAATGCTCAGCTGAAGCAGTCTGCGGAGAAGGAGGTTGCTGAACTTCGGGAGGGGTTCAAAAAAGAGAAAGAGGAACTTCAAAAAGACACCTCCCAGAAACTTTCCGACATCGGTTCTCGAGTGGCGGAGCTGACCTCGACCGTTGAAGCGATTCAAAAGGATAAGTCAGAAAGTGACGCAATCCTTGCGAAGACGCTCGAGGAAAAGGCCCAGCTCGAAGCTGAGGTCGCATCTCTGAAGAAGCCTTCAGAAGAGAAGAAGAAGATGAAGGGATTGAGGAGAAAGCTCAAGGATCTGGCGAAGGATTACGCGGATCTGGAGAAGGACTACGCGGATTTGGCGGTCAAGAAGCGGGAGTCCGATGATATGACGAAGTTGGGCTTTCAAGACGGCTTCTGCCTTGTCCGGCACCAAATTCTGCAGAAGTTCCCAGATTTTGACCTCTCCTTCCTGGAAGGCATGAACATCCCCAAGGAGCCTCGGTGGACTTGGTCCAAGATCGAGCACTTGAAACTGCCTCCTTGTCTCCCGGCGTCGAAGGCTACTGACAAAAGCACAGAGGCTGGCAGTTCTCAAGACGCCGAGGTTCCTTAGTTTGTACTAGGGCCCTTTGTCTTCATTTTCTTCTTCTTTTTTGTAGTCTTTCAGCAACTTTCTTCTCTGTAAGCACTCTTTGGCTTAATAGATACAACTTTGGCTAAGTATTTTTTGCCAGATTCTTTTGTTTCCCTCTGTCCCGAACATAATTCGCTCGAGAGACTTCGGAAAACCATACTTTTGCTTTCCTTTGTCCCGAACATATTCGCTCAAGAGACTTCGGAAAACCATACTCTTGCTTTCCTTTGTCCCGAACATATTCGCTCAAGAGACTTCGGAAAACCATACTCTTGCTTTCCTTTGTCCCGAACATATTCGCTCAAGAGACTTCGGAAAACCATACTCTTGCTTTCCTTTGTCC
The DNA here is from genome assembly GCA_005392925.1 of Aquilaria sinensis. Taxonomy (NCBI): domain Eukaryota; kingdom Viridiplantae; phylum Streptophyta; class Magnoliopsida; order Malvales; family Thymelaeaceae; genus Aquilaria; species Aquilaria sinensis. Next base: position 26,540 of record SMDT01000117.1, read on the forward strand.
CGAACATATTCGCTCAAGAGACTTCGGAAAACCATACTTTTGCTTTCCTCGGCGATTGCTTTCGTGAGACTGTTGTTTTGTACTTCTTCAGAACTTTTTACTTAGACAAATTTTTCCAACTTGTGGAATACAACTTTCCCACCGAACTTTTTAGGCATAGAATTTTTTCAAGGCCTCTGAGTGCCAAGTATTTTTTAATTCTATGCCTTCGGCATCACCGAGCTTATAAACTCCTTTTCGTACTTCGGCAAGTACCAGGTAGGGTCCTTCCCAATTTGCGCGAAGTACCCCGTGGGACGGCTTTCGGGGTGCAAATTCGGTTTTTCGGAGAACGAGGTCTCCCTTCTTTATTCCCTTTGGCCTGGCGCGTAGGTTAATGGCTGCTGCCACTCTTTGCTGGAAAGCTTTTCTTCTCAGCTCGGCTACTTCTCTGTGTTCGCCGACGAGGTCGAGCTTGGTTCTCAGGCCGAGGTCATTTCCTTTTTCATCGAACACTTGGACTCGTATTGACGGTTGTACTACCTCGACGGGGATGATGGCCTCTGTACCGAAGACGAGTGAAAAGGGCGTTTCCCCTGTGGCTCTTCGGGGTGTCGTTCGGTAACTCCATAACACGCTTTGGAGTTCTCCTGGCCATTTCCCTTTTGCTTCCCTCAGTCTCTTTTTCAGACCATCTTTTATGGTCCTGTTGGATACTTCTACCTGCCCATTACTTTGGGGGTGAGCTACTGGGGCGAAGTGCATTTTTGTCCCGAGGTCGCTAATGAACTCTTGGAATCCTTTGTCTACGAACTGGGATCCATTGTCCGCTACGAGTACCCTCGGTATGCCAAATCTGCATACGATGTTTTTCCATACGAACTTCTGCACTTCTTTTGCCGAGATAGTTGTCAGAGGTTCTGCCTCGACCCACTTAGAGAAATAGTCTACTGCTACTACGCAGAACTTTACGCCTCCAGGCGCCGTTGGGAGTGGCCCAATGAGATCTATGCCCCAAACTGCGAAGGGCCAAGGATAATCTGCCGAAGTCACGAACTCTGAGGGTGTTCTTTGGATGTTCGCATGTCTCTGGCAACTACCACATTTCTGGACGAACTGCTTGGCGTCCTTTCTCAGGGTAGGCCAGAAGTATCCTTGGCGAAGTATCACTGCTGCCAGGGCGTCGGTTCCGATGTGCGAACCACAGGCACCTTCGTGAACTTCTTCGAGGATCATTTCAGTATCCTCTTCACTAACACACCTCTGTAGTGGATTTGCATATCCTTGCCGATATAGTTCTTCCCCAATTAAGAAGAAACGTCCGGAGCGCCTTCGCACTTTTGCGGCTTCGCTGGGGTCTTCGGGGAGTGTGTTAGTTGCGAGATACGTTTTGATTGGTTCTTTCCATCCTTTCCCCGAGGTCGCTATGCTTAACACCGCGATGCTGGGGTGGCTTAGCACCTCGGCGCAAGTTTTGGATTTCGCCAAACAGTCTGCCTCAGCATTTTCCCGTCGGGGTACGTTCTCGATTTTCACGACGTCGAACTCCCGAATGAGCTTTGTTACCAACTCATGGTATTTCGCCAAGGTCGGGTCTTTCGCGCCATAGTCCCCTGCCATTTGCCGGACCACCAGCTGGGAATCACTATGGGCTTTCAAGTTTCTCACGCCAATTTTTCTGGCCAGGCGTAATCCTGCTATGAGGGCCTCATACTCGGCCACGTTGTTGGTGGCGTTGAAACTGAACTTGATGGCCTTCATTACTTCTAGGCCTTCGGGGCCTCTGATAATCACTCCAGCTCCCTGGTGTTCGGATCCTGAGGCCCCGTCAACGTATAACGTCCATTCTGGCTCGTCTTCGCCCGAAAATGAATGTCCCTCCTCGGTGTTTGGTACTTCGGCGATGAAGTCTGCCAAAGCTTGAGCTTTTATAGCTTTCCGGGGTTCATACGTGATGTCGTGTTCGCCAAGCTCTATACACCACTTGGAAAGCCTTCCCGAATGATCAACTTTCCTCATAACATCCCGTAGAGGCAGGGTACTTCGGACGATAATGGGGTGAGCCTGAAAGTATGGCCGTAGCCTCCTTCCTGCAAGTACCAAGGCATATATAGCTTTTTGAAGCAAAGTGTACCTGACTTCGGCGCCATGCAGGGACTTGCTGACATAGTAGACTGGCCATTGCTTTGGCCTTTCTTCTTTCACGAGGACCGAGCTCACAGCTTTTTTCGTGACGGCGAGGTACAATACGAGGGGCTCTCCCTCCCGAGGTTGCCGCAGAGTCGGCAGGCTGGCCAAGTAGACTTTGAGTTCTTCCCAGGCTTTTTGGCAATCTTCATCCCAAGGATGACCATTCCTTCCGAGGTCGCCTTCCATCTTTGCTGCCTTTGTGAGGACTTTGAAGAAGGGTCGACACCTATCTCCGTACCTGGAAATAAACCTGCTCAGAGAGGTTATTCTTCCGGTGAGTCTCTGCACGTCTTTGACTGTGGCAGGAGTTCGGAATTCAAGCAGAGCCTTAATCTTCTCGGGGTTAGCATCGATGCCTCTTTCGGATACCATGTACCCAAGGAACTTTCCCGAGGTCACCCCGAAGATGCACTTCTCAGGATTAAGGCGGATCCCGAAGGTTTCCTCTAAATCTCTGAGACTATCATATTTTTGGAAGGTTTCCTCTAAATCTGCAACGTGGTAGCCAGGCAGTTTGCTCTTGACTATCATATCATCAACATACACCTCCATGTTCCTCCCCATTTGGTCTTTGAAGACCTTGTTCATCAGCCTCTGGTAGGTGGCTCCTGCATTCTTGAGCCCGAAGGGCATCCTAATATAGCAATATGTTCCTCCCTCGGTGATGAAGGCAGTCTTCTCTTCATCTTCGGGGTCCATCCTTATCTGATGGTAACCACTGAAAGCGTCCAAGAAACTTAGGAGCCCATACTCGGCAGTTGAGTCTACCAGTTGGTCTATTGGCGGAAGAGGATATGAATCTTTCGGGCAAGCATCGTTCAAATTTCTGAAGTCGATGCACATCCGGAGCTTACTACTTCCTTCCTTTGTGGCAACTACCACGTTGCTTAGCCATTCGGGGTAGTTTACCTCCCGGATAACGCTAGCGTCTATCAGACGCTGGACTTCGGTCTTGACGAAGTCACTTTTGTGAGCTGAAATGCTCCGTTTCTTTTGCCGGACAGGTTTTACTTCCGGACTCACTTTGAGGCTATGCTGGATTACGCGAGGGTTTACCCCTGGCATGTCCTTCGGCGAGTAGGCGAACAGATCTTTATTTGTAAGCAGAAAAGATACAAGTTTTTCCTTGTCTCCTTCGGCCATGCTTTTCCCTATTCGGGTGCTATGGCCTGGGACAAGCTCTACTTTTTCTGTTTCCGCTTTTGTGGGATCTTCTGCCTCGCCCCTTTCCAGCTCTTTTGCTTCTACAGCATGTGCTAAGTTGCTTGCTGGAGCTTTTCGTGCTCTGACGAACACCTTTCTCACCTCGCCTTGATCAATGAAGATCTTTGCGTCTCCTTCTTTGGTGGCGAAGGTGACGGTCAGGTACTTTACATCAGGGCGAATGTGCAAATTTCCCTGTGTCTGTCTGCCGAGGATGGCGTTGTATGACGAAGGAACGTCCATGACTATGAACCTTGCCATGGTAGAGGCGAACAACTCAGCAGTTCCTTTCTCCGAAGTTCCTTTCATCATCAAGGGGAGGTCGATCCACCCGAGGACAGGTAGCTCAGATGGTCCTACGCCGAACGTGGGTGAAGTAACAGGCTTGAGGTCACTCTTGGATAGGCCCAAGCTTGGCAGCAAATGTGAGAACAAGACGTCTGCGTTTGACCCATCGTCCAGCAGTACCCTCTTGACGTCCCAGTTTCCTATCCTTGCCATTATCAGCAATGGATCGTCATGGGGGAATACGATGGTGGAGCCATCCTGGCGGGCCAACTTTTTTGTTGGGCTATGATATTCCATCATCGCTATCTCTCTGGCCCTTCTTTTCCTTTCCGAGGATGGAAGCCCGGTTGTGATCGTCTGTATTACTCCTGCCGAAGGTGGAGGACGCCTTCTTGCACTTCGGTTCCTTCGCCTGTCTGAATCGTAATCCTCGTCATCAGGCTTTCCTTCTTCCTCTTTTTTCCCCTTCGGGGAAGGCATTCTCAAATAACGCCGAAGCTGGCCCTGCTTTATCAGTGATTCAATGTACTTTTTCAACTGAAAGCAGTCTTCGGTGTCATGACCGTGATCACGGTGGAACTGACAGAACTTCTTCATGTTCCTTCTGTTGTCAGCAGTCATGCCCCTCGGTCGTTGGATTTGAGCCCCCTGTTTTTCCAACGCCATGAGGACGTTAGCCCTCGTGGTGCTCAGAGGTGTAAAGTTTTGGGGCTTCCTTCCTCCTACTCGCATTCTCCGAGGTCGGCCTAACTGTTCCGTTGGACACCGGGCTTGCTGGCTGGACCCTTCGCCACGAGCGTGAATATGGTCAGCCTTCGGTCCGGTCATTCTCAGCTCTTCGGCTGTCATATGTTGTTCAGCCCTTCGGTAGAATTCTCCCAGCGTGTCCGGGGGATCTTTGGAGAATTCATAAAACAAGTGCGAATCCCTCCGGAGGCCCCTCGTCATGGCGAGGATGCGGATTTCGGGACGAAAGTCCGGAACACTGAGGGCCTCTCTGTTGAACCTCTCGACATAGTCACGGATGGTCTCCCCGTTTCTTTGTGCTATGTCAAACATCTGGACGGGCATCTTCGCCGTCGGCTTGCTCCCAATGAACTGTTGGGTGAACGCTGTGGACAGCTCCTGGAACCCCCTGATGTTTCCGGGAGGCAGGGAATTGTACCAGGCAGTTGCTGGTCCTGCGAGGGTGACTTCAAAGCACTTGCAGAGTGTAGCATCATCAGCCCCGTGTAGCACCATGCTGCGTTTGTACTTTGTTAGGTGGGCCTGGGGATCAGTCCGACCCTCATAGGTCTCTAGCCGAGGTAGCCTGAAGTCACTTGGCATGGCCGCCTCGACTACTGTTCAGGCGAACGGAGTTTCATCTCCAGAGACGGTTTCAGTTAGCCTGGCCCAAACAGGCTTGCGTGCCACCTGCTGTTCCACTCTCTCCAGTCTTGCGAAGACTTTCTTCAGGAGGAGCGTAGCACTGGGCTCCTCTTCCTGGTTCTTGGAGCTTCTTGGGTAAAAGGACTGTTGCCGTCTCTTCGGAGAGCGACTTCGATACCGAGGTGCGGGGGACCTTGCCTCTGGTGATAAACTTCTTCTGGACGGGACTTCGGGTCGTTCAGACCTCGCTCTTTCCGCCAGCCGTGCTCCGAGGGGCAAGTTATCTGTCGAGGATTCTTCTCGTGGTTCCCCACTTCCCGAGCTATGATGGGTTGCCCTTGGGCTTTTCTCCCGAGGTCGTGCTGGCGAAGTGGGTTTTTGCGTCTGGGCCGGTTGCGGCCATCTTCGGTCTATTTGTTGTGTCATTTCAGCCACAACAGACCTCTGAAAGTCTCTTAAAAAACCCATGGTGATGACAAGAGGGCGTTCCTCTTCAGGCAAGGAAGTCTCTGGGGGACTTTGTTCGGTAGTTGGTTGGGTCTCAGGCACGGACGGGGACTTCGGGAGTCCTTTGTCCTTCGAACGCCGAGTTTCGACAACAGCTACCTGGGAGTGGTTTCCCACAGACGGCGCCAAATGATGCCCCGAGGCATCTTCATTTGCTGTCATGTTGACAGGTAGAGAGACTTCCTGAGGAGGCGAGCGCCTGGAGCTCTGGTTTCCCAGCTGAGTGTGCCTGAAAAGCTCAAATAAGAGGTTAGGAGGTCCCCGGTTTGCTTTTTCGGGGAGGACCCTCCGACGCCCAAGTCAGTTTTCTGAGTGAAGGTGGAGGAAGAACACTAAAGGATCAAGTGTCTTGCCTGTTTTGTGTTTTCTCAGAGGGAGGAAAATGCCCCATCCCTTGCCCAGTCCTTTTTCCTAGTATTTATAGGAGTAGATGGTCCGTTCAGATCCTGACACGTGTTCGGTCGGATTTGATATGTGCTTTTGGACCTAGGGGACAGGCAGCCGTTTGCAGCCTCTTTTAGCCCTAGACCCGGACAGGTTGTGTCAGGACTGGGGCGGCTGGGGCGTGTCAGTTCGTCGTTCTGATGTGATGTGTAGGGCTTGTGGGCGACATGTCAGAGGCTCCTTAAATGCTCATACCGTACTCCCGAGGTCCCCTGGGCGAGGTCGCCCTTCGGTGCGTGCACCCTCTTCGGATTCTATCCGTCCTTCGGTGCGAGCACCTCATTCGGGATCTATCCCATAGTTCTAGGAGTTCCCTTGATGGACACCTTCTTCGGGACTCACACCCATAGTTTGGGGATTCCCTTGTTCAGGTGCTTCTTGTTCGGGGAAGATCCTCTTCGGGGCAGCCAGTTTGGCCCCTCGATGGAGACGGTGTTGTCCTCGGAATTCCTGACGAGCTAACCAAAGTCTCGAGCTCATAGTGTTTGACTTCGCACCTTCCGAGGTCAGTGAAAAGATCCTCTCTTGGGTGACGTCAGACTCCTCGGCCAATATTCTGGCAGGGAGTTACTACCGAGGAGGCAATAGCCTTTGGCTATCAACCTTCACTCCTCCAGGTGCCGCCAAGAGTGGCCCGATGAGGTCAATGCCCCACACTACAAATGGACAGGGGTAGTTAGCCAAGGTTATCAACTCCGAGGGTAACCTCTGGACATTGGCGTGTCTTTGGCAATTATAACATTTCTGGACAAACCGCCCTGCGTCCTTTCTTAGGGTGGGCCAGAAGTACCCCTGGCGGAGTATTACACCCGCCAAGGCGTTAGTTCCAATGTGGGAACCAGAAGCCCCCTCGTGGACTTCCTCAAGGACCGCCTCAGTGTCCTCTTCACTGATACACCTTTGTAGCGGACTTGCATACCCCTGTCGGTACAATTCTTCCCCGATTAGTAATTATCGTTCGGAGCGTCTTTGCACTTTTGCTGCTTCGTGAGGGTACCAGGAAGCTCCAACGTTGTAAGATACCTCTTTATGGGATTTGTCCATCCTTTTTCTGAGGTTGCTACGCTGATTATTGATATGGTCGATTGGCTCAATACTTTAGTGGACTTTCTTGATTTGGCCAGACTATCTGCTTCAGCATTGTCTTGGCTAGGCACGCTTTCGATGTGTATCATGTCAAACTCCTAAATGAGCTTTAATACGAGCTCATGATATTTTTCCAAAGTTGGGTCCGTCGCGCTATAGTCCCCTGCCATCTGTCGGACCATTAGCTGAGAATCGCTGTGGGCCTTCAGGTTTCTAACGCCAATTTTTCTAGCAAGGCGTAATCCTGCTATAAGGGCTTCATATTCTGCCACATTTTTGGTGACGCTGAATTCAAATTTGATGGCTTTCATGACCTCCATACCCTTGGGACCACGAATGATTACTCCAGCTCCCTGGTACTCTGAGCCGGAGGCCCCATCTACAAACGAGTCCACTTCGGTTCATTTTTGCCAAGGTCTAGTTGACTTTCCTCAGCAATGGGTACTTCGGCAATGAAGTCTGCCAAGGCTTGAGCTTTTATAGCCTTCCTCGGCTCATAGGTGATATCGTACTTGCCGAGTTCTATGCACCACTTGGAAAGCCTTCCTGAGTGGTCTACCTTCTTCATGATGTCCCGAAGAGGCATGTTACTTCGAACAATAATGGGATGGCCTTGGAAATATGGACGTAGCCCTCTGCTTGCAAGCACCAGGGCATAAATAGCTTTTTGTAGGGGGTACCTGACTTTGGCGCCATGCAAGGACTTGCTCACATAGTATATTGGCCATTGTTCCACCCCCTATTCCTTCACAAGAACCAAACTTAGTGCCTTTTTAGTGACGGCAAGGTACAGTATGAAGGGTTCCCCTTCCCGTGGCTGCCAAAGTATAGGTAGACGAGTCAGGTAGACCTTAAGCTCTTCCCAGGCCTTTTGTCATTCTTCGTTCCAAGGATGCATATCATTTCTGAGGTCACCACCATTTTTTGCTGCCTTGTTGAGGGCCTTAAAGAACGGTCGGCATCGATCCCCATATCTATAGATAAACCTGCTAAGGGACGTTATTCTCCCTGCGAGCCTTTGCACATCATTCGTTGTGGCAGGAGTTCAGAATCCTAGTAGCGCTTTGACCTTTTCTGGATTGGCAACGATACCCCTTTTCAACACCATAAACCAGATGAACTTACCCGCGCTTATGCCGAAGACGCATTTTTTGGGACTGAGGCGGATTCCAAAGGTTCTCAGTTGGTGGAAGGTTTCCTCCAAGTCTGTGATGTGACTGCCATGCACTCTGCTCTTAACTATCATATCATCAACATAGACTTCCATGTTCTTCCCTATTTGGGCGTTGAAGACCTTGTTCATTAGCCTCCGGTATATGGCTCCTGCATTTTTAAGCCCGAAGGGCATTATGTGTAGCAATATGTGCCAACTTCGGTGATGAAGGCAGTTTTTTCCTCGTCTTCGGGGTCCATCCTGATTTGGTGATACCCACTGAAGGCATCGATGAAACTCAGGAGACCATACTCGGTGCTCGAGTCCACCAACTAGTCTATTGGCGGCAGAGGATACGAATCTTTAGGGCAAGCGTCATTCACGTTTTGGAAGTCGATGCACGTTCAGAGCTTGTCACTCCCTTCTTTTGTGGCGATAACCACAATACTAAGCCATTCGGGGTATTTGACTTCCCTAATTACACCTGCGTCTACTGAGTGCTGGACTTCGGTTTTGACGAAGTTATTTTTGTGCACCGAGAGGCTTCACTTTTTTTGACGGATGGGCTTCGCCTCTAGGCGTACTTTAAGGCTATGTTGAATTATGTGAGGGTCTACCCCAGGCATGTCCTTCGGCGAGTAGGCAAACAGATCTTTATTCATTAATAGGAAAGATACAAGTTTTTCCTTGTCACCTCCGGCCAATTTTTTCCTATTCGGGTATTTTGGCTTGGGACAAGTTCTATATCTTTCGTTTCTATTTTCTGGGAATCTTCTGTTCCTTCTCTCTTTGGCTCTCCTATGAGTCCGATCTTCGCTCCCGTAGTCTATGCACAGTTTATCATTAGGGCCTTTCTTACTTTGACAAATACTTTCCTCACCTCCCCTTGGTCGATGAAAATCTCAGCATCTCCATCCTTTATGGTGAAGGTGACGATCAAGTATTTCACATCCGGGCAGATGTGGAGGTTTCCTTGTGTTTGCCTCCCAAGGATGGCATTATATGATGAAGGGAAATCAATGATGATAAACCTTGCCATTGTGGAGGCAAAGAGCTCATTTTTGTTTTCCAGTGAAATTCCTCTTAACATCAGGGGAAGGTCGATCCATCCAAGGACAGGGAGTTCGGACGGGCCTACTCCAAAAGTAAGAGAAGTGACGGGTTTGAGATCGCCCCTCGGTATACCCAAGCTCAGTAGTAGATGGGAGAACAAGACATCAACATTAGAACCATTGTTAATAAGTACTCTTTTGGTGTCCCAACTCCCTATCCTTGCTATGATCAGAAGGGGGTCGTCATGAGGGAATATTACGGTAGACCCATCTTTTCGACTAAACTTTTTTTATGGGTTACCGTATTCCATTACCGAGATCTCCCTGGCTTTTCTTTTTCTTTCTGCTGAGGGTAGTCCTGTGGTGATCATCTGTATTATTCATGCTAGAGGTGGTGGATGTCTTCTGGGACTTCGGTTCCGGCGTCTGTCGGAGTCATATTCCTCGTCACCTCCTTTCCTTTGTTCTTCCCTAAAGGGGAGGGCATTCGCAGGTACCGTCAAAGTTGGCCTTGCTTTATCAAGGACTCTATGTACTTCCTCAGCTGGAAGCAATACTCGGTGTCATGCCCATGATCCCGATGGAACTGGCAGAACTTTTTCATGTCCTTTTTGTTGTCCGAGGTCATGGCCTTTGGTCGCTGGATTTGAGTTCCTTGCATTTCCATGGCCATGAGGATGTTCGTTCTTATGGTGTTTAGGGGAGTAAAGTCATTGATTTCTTCCCTCTACATTTCCGAAGTCGACCTCCTGTTTCGGTGGGGTAGCGAGTTTGTTGGCTCGACCCTTCGGTGCGGACGTGGTCAGGCTTTGGCACCCCATCCTCAGCTCTTCAGCAGTCATGTGCTGCTCAGTCTTTCGGTAAAATTCGCCAAGGGTGTCCGGGGGGTCTTTAGAGAATTCGCAGAACAACTGTGAGTCTCTCCGTAGTCCCCTTATCATGGCGAGGATACGTATTTTTGGCCTAAAGTTCGGAACGCTTATGGCTTCTTAGTTGAACCTTTCAACATAGTCGCGAATAGTTTCTCCATTCTTCTGCACTATGTCAAACATTTGAACCGGCATTTTTGCCATTGGCCAGCCTCCGATGAATTGCTGTGTGAAAATGGTAGACAACTATTGGAATCCCATGATAGTTCTGGGGGCCAATAAGTTGTACCATGCTGTTGCTGGTCCAGCAAGTGTGACCTCGAACCATTTGCATAGGGTGGCGTCATTTGCACCGTGCAACACCATACTGTGCCTGTATTTGGTTAGGTGAGCCTGGGGGTTATTTCGGCCATCGTAGGTTTCCAAACGAGGCACCCGAAAGTCACTAGGCATGGGTACATCAACTACTGCTCGGGTAAACGGCGATTCGTCTCCGTTGAAGGTTTCTGACAACCTAGACTAGAAAGGCTTCTGAGATACCTGTCTTTCCACCCTCTCTAGCCTCTTTCAGATTTTTCCCATGAGGAGTGTGGCATAGGGCTCTTCTTCTGGCTACCTAAAGGCATCCAGCAATAGAGAGTGGCGCTTTCTTTTTTGAGAGCAACTCCGGCGCTGAGGGGATTGTGATTTTTCTTCTGGTGAAGAACTCCTTCGGCGGGGAGTCCTTGGCCAATTGGGCCCTGATTGTCCCGGAGGTCGAACCCTGGGGAGTATGTTTTCCATCGAGGACTCATCACGTTGGTCCCCGCTTCCCGAACTCCGGTGAGTTGACTTCGGGCTTCTCTCTCGATGAAGTACTGCTGAAGAAGGCCTTCAGTCCGGAGGCAGCTGTGGCCATCTTCAGTCTAGCTACTGCATCATTTCAACCACAACAGAGCACTGAAAATCATGCAAGAAACTCATGGTAACGGTCAGAGGACGTTCGTCCTCAAGTGAGGAAGTCCCTACGGCATGTTGTTTGGTTGCCGGTTGAACCTCTTACACGGAAGGAGACTTTGGAAGCCCCTTATCCTTAGAACGCCGAGTTTTAATGATGGTGACCTGAGAGTGGGTTCCCACAGACGGTGGCAGATGATGCCCATCAGCATCTTCACTGTATGACATGGTGAGACTATGAGGGACTTCTGGGGAGGGAAGAACGTCTGGAGGGGAGATTTCCTAGGGGAGACCACCTTAAACAATAAAGGTTAAAAGGTCCCCATAGTATTTTTCTGGGGAGGAGCCTCCAACGCCTAAGTCAGTGTTTGAAGGTGAAAGGTAAGTAGGGGGCAGAGAGATTCTTCCCTTTCTTTTTTGCGTGTCCCCCTTATTGAGGCCACTTCCTTAATATATATAGGAGGATGTGACCCGTTCAGATTATGACACGTGTTCGGTCGGATGTAACCTGTACCCTTGGGCATGGGGGCCTCTAGCTGACAGCAGGCCGCTAGGGTCAAGGGCCAAGGCTAGAGTAGGCCTGCAAAACAGGACATGCGCAACGGCGTCATGTCGGAGCACATTTGAGGGCGGCGTGTTATGTACGAGGGTGACATGTCAGAGGCTCCATAATTATTTCTGCTGTACTCTTGAGGTCCCATCAGTAGAAGGGAGCTCTTCGGAATAGGATTCCTTCTCCCGAAGTCATCTTTAGCAATCCGGGAGTCCTCTTGGCGCTGAAGTTCCCCCTTCGGCGTGTTCTCTCCTGCCGAAGGTGGAGGGTCTTTCTCCTCTGAGGCTGGTTCGGTTGCCTTGCCGAGGGGTACGATGCACCATGTTCTCGAGGTCATCATTATCGTTCCCAAGCGCATTGGTGGGCCACCCAAGTCGGATGCCCAACGCGTCAAACTTCCTTTCTCTGAGGTTGGTGCTTTGCCTGAGCTTATAGGTTTAAAGGGCGATAGTACTTCAGCTATCACTAAGCATATCTTCCAATATTTGTATCATCCTTTCAATTTTCCCATCAGTTTGAGGGTGATAAGTAGTACTCAGGTGGATTTTGGTACCTATTGCTTTGTTAGAAGCACTCCAAAATTGAGCTGTAAATCTTGGATCTCTATAAGATACAATTGACTCTGGTACTCCATGTAATCTCACTATCTTCTGAATGTACATCTAAGCTAACTTCACTAAGGAGTCTGTGAGTCTCATAAGTAAGAAGTAGGCATAGTTGGTTAGCCTATCCACAACGACCCAGATTGAATCATGCCTAAATCTGGTCATAGGCAACCCAGTCAGGAAGTCTGTGGTTACGTTGGCCCACTTCCTCACTAGTATAGGTAGAGTCTAAAGGGTACCAGATGGCTTATGGTGCCCTACCTTTACCTTTTGGCGTGTGGCACATTTAGAGACGTAAGTGGCTATGTCTTTCTTCATGTTAAGCCATCAGAAGAGAGTCTTCAAGTCTTTATACATTTTTTCACTTCCTGGATGGATGTTCTGTTGGCTTCCGGGAGCCAAACAGTGTAGCGGAATTTAACCGAAACCTTCTATGATCCAAGCAAAATGGGGTAAATCAGGTGTCTAAAAATTTTCATACCTAATTTTCAATTGAGATATCTCACCCAATTGTCGAGTCGAATCACAAAACCTGAACAGTTCATGTGTTCAAGCTCTCTATGGTATCCACACAAGCCTTTCGGGATCACCACACTTCCACTGTGTCCCGGCAGATGCATTTCTCTTGTGCTCGTAGAGCTAGCTTATGTCCTCCAAGGAATTACAAGAGAAGAGTGTTAGTGTTGTGCCCAAAAGGGCAATCATGAGATGATTGTATTTTTCCACATTGAGTCATGAAATTTTATTAAGGCATTAATCCAGCAATTATGTTTGCTGTTTTGTTTCTGCGTAACTTAACAAACATAATTGTAATCCTAGAATAATGATATTCTGAAACGTCCCTAGTCTAGTATTATTGTGGAGTGGGTTGCAATAATACGTAATGACTAGCATGTGTGGAGACTAATATGAAATATGTAGTCTGCATATGGGTACAAGTTGGAGAACTTGGGTACTGGACCAACCCACCATGAGAACACTACATGGATCGTTATATGAGTGTCATAAGTGGTTCTCATAGTGATCATGGTATATGTAGTCCTTCGACCTAAGATCATCAAGGTTCCCTACATGTGAGTCACATACTTTGATACTTTCCTTTGTTGCTCGTAACTGAGTGAACTTGAAGGAGGTCATTGGGTATGTCACATATCATGCGGAGGGATTTGTATGATCAAGATGGGATTTGTCACTCCTATGTAACGGGAGTGATATCTTCGGACCCCTTGATAGAGTGAGACTTAGAAAATGCATGGCCATGCTCCGATGAGTTGATATACGATATCAATGTCACCAATTTAAGTTGGTCTACTCGGTAATCAAGAAACCAAAGATTGGGCTATATGAGAGTGACACATTCCATGTCTCGTTCTTAGCCTTGATATCTTGGACAAAGGGACAATGGCATATATCGGTGATGATCATAAAGGTTTAGTCGATTCACCGACATTCTTGTCACTTGGGTAGCAATGATGTGTTGCTAGACACCGCTCATTGCTTATGATCATAAATGTGATTTATGACCATTGCCAACATGGCAAGAACCTATTGTGTCACACATATAGAGCTATTTGGGTCATTAGAGTGCATGGGCTAATTATTTGGGTTATGGTCTCACTTTAATTTCGTATTAATAATGGGCCCAAGAGTTGAGCCATTAGTAAGCCTGAAATTAAATCCTAATTGGATTAGGGGTTTGAAACCCTTTAGGCCTGGAAGTTGAGTCTCTCTATAAATACAACTTCCAAGTGAGAAATTCGCAGGTCTCCTTGCCCTATCCTCCCAAAAGGACAGCCGCACTCTTCTCTTGCAATTCCTTGGAGGACGTAAGCTAGCACTGCGAGTGCAAGAGAAACGCATCTGCCGGGACATGGTGGAAGCATGGTAATCCCGAGAGGCTCGTGTGGATACCATAGAGAGCCTGAACACGTCAACTGTTCAGGTTTTGTGATTCGACTATACAGTTGAGTGAGAAATCTCAACCGAAAATTAAGTATGAAAATTTTTGAACACCCGGTTTACCCAGTTTCACTTGGATCCTGGAGGGTTTCGGTTAAATTCCGCTGCGCTGTTTGGCTCCCGAAACCCAACACCTTTGCCGAGATTGATGCCAGTGGCTCCGCTTCAATCCACTTAGTGAAGTAGTCTACTGCAACTATGCAGAACTTTACTCCTCCGGGAGCATTTGGAAGAGGTCCAATGAGGTCAATGCCCCATACGGCGAAAGGGCAAGGATAATCTGCTGAGTTTATTCTTTCCGAAGGTAACTTTTGGATGTTGGCGTGCCTTTGGCAATTACCACATCATCGGAAAAAATGCCTTGCGTCTTTCCTCAAGGTAGGCCAAAAGTAACCTTGGCGGAGTAGTACCCCAGCAAGGGCGTTTGTTCCTATATGGAAGCCACATGCTGACACGATCCCCGTGCCCCTGCCCGGGATACCCTGCGAGCGTTTGTCTCACGGTGGATTGTAATTGGCTAGCGGGTTATGTGTGTGGATTAAATCCAATGCTACTAGTTGATTAACCTAGAATGCAATATGTATGAATTTATGCTTTGACTTGGTTTAAATAAAAAAACCATAAAACATTTAGCCGGCTGAGTAATTTATGCATAATATATATAAACTGCCAAAGCATATTAAAATCAACATTTGTGTGGTTAACTACACATAAACAACTCGTGAAAGCATTCATACAATGAAGTAACTAATGCTCCCACCCAAGAACAATCCTGAGTCAAGGATCTTTATAACATAGATTATGGAGGCAAAAGAAAGTACTGTATCAAAATACAAGACTTTGCTGAGATCTCTTTACCCTAGCTCCCACTTTGGACACCCGTCCCAGTGGCGAGTCTCACAAATCCTCTGCCAAGTGCTACTAGGCTCTACAGCCAAAGGAAGAAACAAGTTAGTACTGCTACCTGACCAACAAACCAACTGAGCACTTAGGCAAACTAGAAAGTCAAGGTTTCTCAACTACCTTACCATTACACACCAAAAAGGTACTACCGTGATAATCCTCAACGATTATCTGGTCCAGCTACTCCAGGCTCTGCATAACAAACAAGGAGTGAGAATTCAATAATTCTCAGTAAGGGGTCTGCCAAGCACCTGCAAGAAAAACCTAGGACTCTGGCTACGAGCTCACACAGCATGAGGGTACTAGTATATATGCATATAACCAGGTCCGTAGACCTCTCCTCAAGTAGTCCTCCTTACCAGGCCAAGTGCAACTACTTAGCAACCTGGCACTCGGCCCAAGGGCGAACCTTAGCAAGCCACAAACAATCATAAAACCTCTCACCTAGTTGTTATGCAGGGGAATTATGGTGGGACTTTGTAGACTAGGCCGCAGGGCCTCGTTGATGTAGACTAGATGAACAAGGTTTTGCCTCGTGGCCTCGTGGCTACGGCACGGCTAGGCCGACGAGGGTTCTAAACCTCTCACCTGAACTAGTGGTAGCTAATTATGTTCATTTGCAACATAGTTTCCTTAAAAACTTGCCTTCACTTTGAGTTAATATAAATCTAAAACTGAGGACAATTTAAGTGTTTTTAAAACATTGAGGTGATAGTACTCCCTCTTAGCTTCGAGTGGAATCTTGAATCACCTCAATCGGACACCCGAGCGAAAAGTTATGCTGAAAACAAAACCGGGTGTCAAATGCTGTCTTGGCGACGCGTCGCCACAGTTGTCGACGTTCTGAAACATTTTTCTGGATTGGCGACGCGTCGTGGGAACTCGTGGGGATTGGCGACGCGTCGCCAAACCTGCAAAATGCCCAGAAAACCCCGATTTTACTGCTATGAACTTTGGACACTTCCCACACATATCAAACATGCATGGAATGCCTCCAAATTTCATACACACATAGTACATGTTGCATAGAACATAACCAACTATCAAAAGCTAAGCTATGATGTATCGTAACATCAAACAATTCCTCTCAATCCCGCTAGTCCACCATAATTCACCAAAACGTTTCCTTAATGCCTTAGCCTAAAACCACTCAAATTTCTCAAGCAATTCCAAGCTAATGGCATTCCATGAACATAAAAACACAACTCCCTTACCTCAACTCCAAGTAACAAGCAAGAATCAAAACCCCTTTTCGTTCAACCAAGCTCCCAAAGTTCTACACAAGTTCCAATCCAAAAACAAAGCTCCAAACATCAAATTCTAGCCTCCTAACCAAAACCCAAGCTTCAAATCAACCAAATACCATGAATTCAATCAAGAACACAACTCTTACCTCGTTCAAAAACAGGGGATGGAGAAAAACGTCCTTCCAAGCTTCAAAAACATGATTTCAAGCTTGAAAATGCTTCCCTCCAAGCTTATATACTTTGAATTGCACCTCTTGACACCAAGATCACTTGATTCCAAGTTCAATTTGAGAGAGAAATGAGTGAGGGAAGGTTAAGAACGTGTTTATGGCAGCCTTCCCTTCTCTTCCCCTTCTTAAACCCTCACTTAGCACCAAGATCACCAAGGTTTCAAGTTAAGTGCAATTAGGTCCCCCATCTTTGTAACTTAGTAGTTCTTGATTAAATTCTTGTCTATTTGTCAAGTTTGAGTTAAGGTTAAGAGTTAAGTTCTAAAAATTCATTTTAAAACACTCGGGACTCGTCCCGGCCACTCAGGGTGCAAAATTACCATTTTGCCCCTGAACTTTGTTCAGTGCTTTATTCTTGTCGGAACTTAGTGAACTTTGGTAAACTTCTTTATTCTTGCTATGTAAACTTAAATTAAGCTTCTAAACTTAATTTAAAACACTTTACCTTCCTCAACTGCACGTCCTACTAGAAGGGCCATAACATTCTCCCCTCCTTCTTGAATTTGGTCCCCCAAATTCCGTTGCAACTCCGGAAAAACACTAGGATACCTTTTCAGCATATCCTGCTCCGTCTCCCAGGTAGCTTCCTCCTCACTATGGTTAGACCAAAGGATCTTAACCATCGGAATCCACTTAGTCCGCAGTTTCTTGACTTGCCTATCCAATATCTGAACTGGTTTCTCCTCGTAGGTCAAGTCCTCTTGAATAGGTATTACTGAAGGATTTACTACCTGTCCCAGTTCCACTGTGCACTTCCTGAGTAGACTAACGTGAAATACGTTATGCACCTGAGATAAGTTAGGTGGTAATGCCAACCGATAAGCAACTTTTCTGACTTTTTCCAACACTTCATAAGGTCCAATAAACCTAGGAGCTAACTTGCCCCTTTGCCCAAAACGACTAACTCCTTTCATGGGTGACACTTTCAAAAGCACCTTATCACCAACTTTAAAACTTAAATCTCTTCTTCTCAAGTTCGCATACTTAGTCTGCCTGTCATTGGCGGTCTTGATCCTTTGCTGAATCAACTTAATCTTAGTTGTTGTGTCAGCTATGATTTCAGGTCCAACAACTACTCTGTCTACTGGATCTGCCCAACAATGAGGTGTCATACACCGTCTCCCATACAAAGCTTCATAGGGCGCCATTCCAATAACAGATTGATGACTGTTATTATAGGCAAACTCGATCAGTGGTAAGTGCTGATCCCAATCACCTCTGAAGTCAATGACACACATGCGTAACATGTCCTCCAAAGTCTGAATCACCCTCTCAGATTGCCCGTCAGTCTGTGGATGAAAAGCAGTACTGAGGCTAACTTTACTGCCCAATGCTTCTTGAAAAGCATTCCAGAACCGTGATGTAAATCGTGGATCTCTGTCTGATATGATCTGATCCGGTATCCCATGGAGTCTCACAATCTCCCTGAGATACAACTGAGCCAACTTCTCCAATGTGTAGGTGGCTCTGATCGGTATAAAGTGTGCCGACTTCGTCAATCTATCGACCACCACCCAAATAGCATCATGCTGACTCCGGGTGGTCGGTAGCCCCACTAGGAAATCCATAGTAACAGATCCCCACTTCCTCACTGGCAGAGATAGACTCTGTAGTGTGCCTGTTGGTTTCTGATGTTCAACTTTCACCACCTGACATGTCAAACACTTTGCCACATGTCCTCGTACATCTCTTTTCAATCCTGGCCACCAAAAATGTGTCTTCAGATCTTGATACATCTTACTAACACCAGGGTGGATACTCAATGCGCTGCTATGTGCCTCCTGTAGGACTTGCTGCCTAAGTCCCTCAACATTCGGTACGTAGAGTCGATCACCATAATGCAGTATTCGATCTCTGTATCTAAATTCCTTCTTCAAAGTACCAGACTTAGCTTCACCTGAAATCTTCTTCAATAATGGATCTTTCAACTGAGCTTCTCTGACTCTGACTAACCAAGCTGACTGAACTTCCAAAACGTAAACTAGGGATTTTTCTCGACTTTGCCATAATTCATGCAAAGCTAAGAAACAGTCCCTCAATACTCCTTCAGAGGAGTCCGTAGCCTGATCCTTGGATAAAATCACTCCTATGTACTTCTGACTTAAAGCATCTGCTACCACATTTCCTTTACCAGCGCACTATTCGATCGAACAATCATAATCTTTGATATATTTAATCCATCGCCACTGTCTCATGTTCAGATCCTTCTGAGTAAACAAATATTTCAAACTCCTGTGATCAGTGAAGATTCTGAACGACCTTCCCATCAAATAATGCCTCCACAACTTCAGTGCAAAAATCACTGCTGCAAGTTCAAGATCATGAACAGGATAATTCAACTCGTTAGGCCTCAGCTGTCTCGAACCATAAGCAATCACCTGATTGTCCTGCATCAGCACACATCCCAAACCTAAACCTGATGCATTAGTATAAACTGTAAAGGCTCTGTCCGGATCTGGTAAGACAAGTATAGGTGTAGTAGTCAACTTTTCCTTCAATTTCATGTAAGCTTCTTCACACTTCGATGTCCACTCAAACTTCTGAGTTTTCTTGCTCAATGCTGTCAACGGTGTAGCTATCACGGAGAATTTCTCTATGAAGCATCTGTAGTAGCCTGCTAACCCCAAGAAACTTCTGACCTCTGTAACTGTAGTCGGTCTTCTCCACTCAACCACTGCTTGAACTTTTTCAGGATCAACTTACAAACCCTGAGTACTGATGATATGCTGCAAAAACTGAATCCTCTCAGACCAAAACTCACACTTAGACAATTTTGCGTAGTACTGATTATTCTTCAGCACTTGCAAAACTGTTCTAAGGTGCTCCTCATGCTCTGCTGTAGACTGTGAATAAACCAGAATATCATCAATGAAGACCTCAACAAATTGATCCAGAAATGGCTTAAAGATTCGATTCGTAGCTTCCACAAACACTGCTGGAGCATTAGTCACACCGAAAGGCATAACCGTATACTCATAATGTCCGTACCTTGTCCTGAAGGCAGTCTTCGGAATGTCTTCCTCCTTAACTCTGATCTGAAAATACCCAGACTGAAGATCAATCCTGGAAAACACATTCGCTCCTCTGAGTCTGTCAAACAAATCATCAATTCTAGGAAGTATACTTATTCTTAACTGTCACTGCATTCAACTTCCTGTAATCGATGCACAACCTGAAAGTCCCATCTTTCTTCTTCACAAATAACACTGGAGCTCCCCACGGTGATACACTTGGCCTTATAAAGCCCTTCCTTAGCAGTTCCTCCAACTGCTTCTTCAATTCATCCATCTCAGGAGCTGACATCCTATAAGGTGGTACTGAAATAGGCTCAACCCCTGGTTGCAGATGGACAGCAAACTCAATATCCCTCCTAGGTGGTAACCCAGGTAACTCCACTGGAAACACCTCAGGAAACTGGTTAGCTACAGGAATTCTCCCCAATTCCTCCTCTATAGCTACTCCATTCAACGAATAATACTTTTCTTCACCAACTAAAGGGATGGTATCTATAAGTCTAAGGTGTAAACTCTTAGCACTAGATGCCAACCCTCCTGTGCAAGTCACTCTAGCTCCCTGAGCATCAATAATGTCAACTGAGTGATTCGCACAATTAATTTGTGCCTTGTGCTTACTCAACCAGTCCATTCCCAACACCAGATCATATGATCTTAACTCAATCACCCATAACTCACAACAAAAATCATGATCACCTAACTGCAAGGGATACCTAGTAACCACTTCATTGGTCACAATAAAACCCCTCCCTGCAGTCCTGATGAGTCTCAACTCACCCGAAATTTCACGCTGCAAACTAAGCTTATCTACCAAGGTAGAAGATATCACTGAAAGAGTAGCTCCCGTATCGAAAAGTACTCTAACACTACCATTCTGAAAAGTAAAATTACCTCGAACGGCGGGCGGTTCTCTGGCCACCTGACTTGTCAGGGCGAAAACTCTCGGCTCTACTGCTGCTGCGGCCACACTAGGCCGATTCCCAATAGCAAGCGGTACTGGAGGTAAAGTCCGAGGCGGTCCTGTCATCGGTCGAACTCTTGGGCAGTCCCTCGCCCAATGCCCTCTCTGGCCACATATATTATAGGTATCTGTACCCAGTGTACATGGTCTGCCACCATGAAACCGTCTGTACCTTGGACATAAACCTGTCCTCCTCCTCTTAAATGGATCCTGGATCCCCACAATCGGTCGCTTCGCAGCACTTTTTCCCAAGTTGGATGGTCCAGCTTCCACCTTTTTCATGGGTGCTCTGGAATCCTCGAATTCCCTTTCCAAGGCCAATGCCTTCTGAACCACTTGGCGATACCTCCTGATATCAACTGTCGCCATATACCTCCTGAATACAGGTTTCAAACCCTGGGAAAACTTCTTAGCTTTCAGCTCATCATTCCCCAACATATATGGAGCATACCGGATAAGTGAATTGTAGCGCTGCTCATACTCCCGTACTGACATCTCCCCCTGAGTCAGATTCTTAAACTGGATCCTCCTCTGATCCTGTGCAGCTTCACTGATATACTCCTGTCTGAACTTCTTCTCGAAGTCTGACCACTTGAGCACCTTTTTCTTGTGCTCTGGACGAGTGCCATTACTTTCCCTCAGCAACTCCATCACGTCATCGCACCAAAGACTGGCTCTCCCTCTCAGAAAGAATGGTACCAAAACCATCCTCTGCTCTGACTCATAACCACCACAAGTGAAGAGTCTGTTAATAATGGACAACCAATCCTCTGCTCTGTCAGGATCTCCGGTCCCATCAAAGCTAGGTGGATCAACAGTCTTGAACTTCTCCAATAATCTCATTTGATGTGGAGTGTCTCCCCTCCTTGGAGCCTCCATCATCTCTGGTTCCCTTTCCTCCTCATGAACTTGATTTCGGCGTTCTTGAGCTCTAGGCACTTGCTGTGGCTCAGCATGCCTTTCCTGCTCCTGTTGTGGTTCATCCTCCTCCTGGACAGCACCCCTGTCCTCATAATCTCTGAACATCTCTGTCACAAGGGTATTCATACCCTGTGCCACCTGAGCCATAGTCTCTGTCAACCCCTGTAGCACCCTGGATATCTCATCCAGCCTCACCACAACCGGGTCACTAGAACCCTCACCAGGTTCTTAGAACCCTCACCAGGTTCTCTAGTTCCCCTTGATGCTCCCGACCTAGTGTCAACCATGGTAACATGTAACCACAGCCAGACAACAATCCCCAGATGTTGGTCAATACTAACTTCCTAGCACTTGGACTTTTCCAACTAGATCTCAGTCTAAGCCTCCAATATCTATGAAATAAACCCTTAGCTCTGATACCAAAAACACTGACACGATCCCCCGTGCCCCTGCCCGGGATACCCTGTGAGCGTATGTCTCACGGTGGATTGTAATTGGCTAGCTGAGTATGTGTGCGGATTAAATCCGATGCTACTAGTTGATTAACCTAGAAATGCAATATGCATGTTCTTATGCTTTGACTTGGTTTATTAAAACCATAAAACATTAAAACAAGAACTCGGCCGAGTAATTTCTGCACAAATATATACAAACTGCCAAAGCATATCAAAATCAACAATTTGTGTGGTTAACTACACATAAACAACTCGTGAAAGCATTCATACAATGAAGTAACTAATGCTCCCACCCAAGAACAATCCTGAGTCAAGGACTCTTTATAACATAGATTATGGAGGCAAACTAAAGTACTGTATCAAAATACAAGACTTTACTGAGATCTCTTTACCCTAGCTCCCACTTTGGACACCCGTCCTAGTGGCGAGTCTCACAAATCCTCTGCCAAGTGCTACTAGGCTCTGCAGCCAAAGGAAGAAACTAGTTAGTACTGCAACCTGACCAACAAACCAACTGAGCACTTAGGCAAACTAGAAACTCAAGGTTTCTCAACTACCTTACCTTTACACACCAAAAAGGTACTACCGTGATAATCCTCAACGATTATCCGGTCCAGCTACTCCAGGCTCTGCATAACAAACAGGGAGTGAGAATTCAACAATTCTCAGTAAGGGGTCTTCAATGTACCTGCAATAAAAACCTAGGACTCTGGCTGCGAGCTCACACAGCATGAGGGTACTAGTATATATGCATATAACCAGGTCCGTAGACCTCTCCTCAAGTAGTCCTCCTTACCAGGCCAAGCGCAACCACTTAGCAACCTGGCACTCGGCCCAAGGGCGAACCTTAGCAAGCCACAAACAATCATAAAACCTCTCACCTAGTTGTTATGCAGGGGAATTATGGTGGGACTTTGTAGACTAGGCCGCAGGGCCTCGTTGATGTAGACTAGATGAACAAGGTTTTGCCTCGTGGCCTCGTGGCTATGGCACGGCTAGGCCGACGAGGGTTCTAAACCTCTCACCTGAACTAGTGGTAGCTAATTATGTTCATTTGCAACATAGTTTCCTTAAAAACTTGCCTTCACTTTGAGTTAATATAAATCTAAAACTGGGACAATTTAAGTGTTTTTAAAACATTGAGGTGATAGTACTCCCTCTTAGCTTCGAGTGGAATCTTGAATCACCTCAATCGGACACCCGAGCGAAAAGTTATGCTGAAAACAAAACCGGGTGTCAAATGCTGTCTTGGCGACGCGTCGCCACAGTTGTCGACGTTCTGAAACATTTTTCTGGATTGGCGACGCGTCGTGGGAACTCGTGGGGATTGGCGACGCGTCGCCAAACCTGCAAAATGCCCAGAAAACCCTGATTTTACTGCTATGAACTTTGGACACTTCCCACACATATCAAACATGCATGGAATGCCTCCAAATTTCATACACACATAGTACATGTTGCATAGAACATAACCAACTATCAAAAGCTAAGCTATGATGTATCGTAACATCAAACAATTCCTCTCAATCCCGCTAGTCCACCATAATTCACCAAAACGTTTCCTTAATGCCTTAGCTAAAACCACTCAAATTTCTCAAGCAAATCCAAGCTAATGGCATTCCATGAACTTAAAAACACAACTCCCTTACCTTAACTCCAAGTAACAAGCAAGAATCAAGCATCTTTTCGTTCAACCAAGCTCCCAAAGTTCTACATAAATTCCAACCCAAAAACAAAGCTCTAAACATCAAAACTAGCTTCTCTAACCAAAACCCAAGCTTCAAACCAACTAAATACCATGAATTCAATCAAGAACACAACTCTTACCTCGTTCAAAAATAGGGGATGGAGAAAACGTCCCTTCCAAGCTTCAAAAACATGATTTCAAGCTTCCAAAACACTTCTCCAAGCTTATATACTTTGAATTGCACCTTTTGGCACCAAAATCTCTTGATTCCAAGTCCAATTTGAGAGAGAAATGGAGTAGAGAAGCTGGAAAACGGGTTATGGCAGCCCAAACCCCTCTTTCCCCTTCTTAAACCCTCACTTACCCCTCAAACCACCAAAGTTTTAAGTTTTAAACAATTAAGTCCCCCATCTTTGTAACTTAGTAGTTCTTGATTAAATTCTTGTCTATTTGTCAAGTTTGAGTTAAGGTTAAGAATTAAGTTCTAAAAATTCATTTTAAAACACTCGGGACTCGTCCCGGCCACTCAGGGTGCAAAATTACCATTTTGCCCCTGAACTTACTTCAGAGCTTTATTCTTGTCGGAACTTAGTGAACTTTGGCAAACTTCTTAATTCTTGCTAGGTAAACTTAAATTAATCTTCTAAACTAAATTCTAAAGTCTTTACCTCCCACTAGAAGGGCCGTAACACATGCTCCTTCATGGACTTCTTCAAGGATTTTTCTGACATCATCTTCACCTACACATTTTTGTAGGGGGCTCGCGTACCCTTGCCTGTATAGTTCTTCTCCAATTTGGAAGTACCTTCCCGAGCGCTTCCCTACTTTTGTGGCCTCATTAGGGTCTTCAGGGAGTTCCGAAGTTGCTAGATACTTCCTGATGGGATCCCGCCATCCTTCCCCCGAGGTTGCTATGCACATCAGTTCTGTGCTAGGTTGCTTCAGCACCTCACTGGGTTCCTTAGATTTGGCCAAGGAGTCAGCTTGAGCATTATCACTTCGGGGTACGTTTTCTATTTGTACCGAGTCAAACTCACCAATGAGTTTTTTGACGAGGTCCTGATATTTTGCCAAGGTTGGATCCTTTTCCGCGTATTCCCCCTTCATCTGCCGAACTACTAGTTGTGAGTCACTATGGGCCAGGAGGTCTTTTATGCCAACTTTTTTGGCTAGTTTTAGTCGTACTATAAGGGCCTCATATTCGGTGATGTTATTGGTAACATCAAAATTGAATTTGATTGCCTTAGTGGCTTGCATGCCCTCGGGTCCCCGAAGGACTATTCCGGCGCCCTAGTGTTCTGTGCCTGATGCTCCATCGACAAAGAGCTTCCATTCTGGGTTAACCCTTGTTCGGTCTTCCTCAGTGGTTTCGGCATTCTCTATTTCTGGGATTTCGACAATGAAGTCCGCTAGTGCCTGAGCTTTTATTTCCCTTATTGGCTCGTAAGTAATGTCGTACTCTCCAAGTTTGATGCACCATTTCGATAATCTCCCTGAATGTTCTACTCTTTTCATAACATCGTGTAGAGGCAGATTACATCGGATAGTGATAGCGTGTCCTTGGAAGTAAGGTTGCAACCTTCTGCCCACGAGTACTAAGGCATAGATGGATTTTTGGAGGAATGGGTACCTGATCTCGGCACCATGTAGGGACTTGCTTACATAGTATACTGGCCATCGCTTCCCACCTTCTTCTTTTACTAGCACCGAACTCACCGCTTTTTCGGTTACTCGAGATAAAGGATGAGGGGCTCTCCTTCCTGGGTTTGTCGGAGTGTTGGCAGTTTGGTGAGGTAGTCCTTAAGCTCATCCCAAGCTTTTTGGCATTCTGAGTTACATGGATGCTCCTGTGTTCCAGGGGTATCCTCACCTTTGGTGCTTTGGTGAGTACTTTGAAGAATGGCCGACATCGGTCGCCATACCTGGAGATGAATCTACTGAGGGAAGTGATTCTTCCAGTGAGCCTTTGTATGTCTTTGGTGGATGTAGGTGTTCGGAAATTCAGCAGGGTTTTGATTTTCTCAGGGTTGGCATCTATTCCCCTTTCTGATACCATGAAACCAAGAAACTTTCCTGCACTTACCCCGAATACACATTTCTCGGGATTGAGATGTATGCCGTACTCCCGAAGTTGTTGGAAGGTTTTGGGGAGGTTGGTGATATGATTACCAAGCATTTTGCTATTTACTATCATATCATCTATGTATACATCCATGTTTCCTCCAATCTGGGCATCGAATACCTTGTTCATCATCCTTTGATAGGCGGCCCGTGCATTTTTAAGCCCAAAAGGCATTCTGATGTAGCAGTAGGTGCCTGTCTCTGTGATAAACGCTGTTTTTTCTTCATCTTCAGGATTCATCTGAATTTCATGATATCCACTAAAGGCATCAAGGAAGCTTAGAAGCCTGTATTCGACTGTTGCGTCTACCAGCTGATCTATGGCTAGCAGAGAAGAAGAATCCTTTGGGCATGCGTCATTTAAATTTTGGAAGTCGATGCGCATTTGGAGCTTCGCGCTTCCTTCCTTTGTGGCGATAGCCACATTGCTAAGCCATTCTGGGTATTTTACTTCTCTTATTACCCCGGCCTCGATGAGGCGATTGACTTCGGCTTTAACGAAGGAATTCTTATAAGCTGATAGACTTCATTTTTTCTGCCGAACTGGTCTGCCGTTTGGCCGTACTTTAAGATTGTGGTAAATTATGCCGGGGTCGACCCCGGGCATATCTTTCGATGCGTAGGCAAACAGATCTTTGTTCATAAACAAGAAGGATACAAGCCTATTTTTGTCATCCTTGGCCAGGTTTTTCCCGATTCGGGTGTTTCGGCCAGGGATCAATTCTACATCCTCTGTTTCCACTTTTTCAAGGCTTTTAGTTTCCTCCCCTATTGTTTCCCCATCCTTCGCAACTGTTTTTTCTTTCACGGAAGCCTGTTCTTGGATTCTTGCTGGGCTTTGTCTAGCCCTTGTGAAGACCACTCTGACTTCAGCTTGGTCAATGAAGATTTTCGCGTCTCCGTCTTGGTTGCGAAGGTAACCGTTAGGTACTTAACGTCCGGCCGGATGTGGAAGTTGCCCTGAGTCTGCCTTCCGAGGATAGCATTGTAAGCCAATGGCATGTCTATGACAATAAATCTTGTCTTGACGGAGGTAATTAACTCTTCCTGGGTATGGGGTAAGACCCCTTTTAGCATCAGAGGTAGGTCAACATATCTGAGGACCGGAAGTTCGGAAGGTCCGACACCGAAGGTGGGAGAGCTGACTGAGCTGAGATCCTCCTTTGGAATGCCCAACTTAGGTAGCAGATGGGAAAAGATGACATCGGTGTTTTAACCGTCATCGAGGAGTACCTTTTTGACATCCCAGTTTCCTATCCTTGCCGTGACAAGGAGTGGGTCATCATGGGGGAACTTTACCATAGATCAGTCCCTACGGATGAGCCTTCTTGACGAGTCCCCATACTCCATTACGGAGATTTCTCTTATCTTCCTCTTCCTTTCGGCCGAGGGTATCCCAGTAGTGATGGTTTGGATAACTCCCGCTGATGGTGGTAGGTTCTTTCGAGGACTTCGGTCCCGACGTCGGTTCGAGTCATACTCTTTGTCGTCCCCTCCCCAATGCTCTTCTTTCCTTCCTTTTGGGGAAGGCATCCGCAAGTACTGGCGAAGTTGGCCCTGTTTGATTAGGGACTCAATATATTTCTTCAGCTGAAAACAATCCTCAATGTCAGGGCCATGGTTTCGGTGGAACTGACAGAATTTCTTCATGTTCCTCTTGTTCTCCGAGGTCATGGCCTTTGGCCTTGGAACTGTGGTTCCTTGCCTTTCTAGCGCCATGAGGATGCTAGCTCTTCTAGTGTTCAATGGGGTGAATGTCATGGGCCTTTTCCCCCTCTTCTTTCAGGGCCTTTCTCCCTCGTTCTGATGTCGAGGTTGATGGCTGGGCCATTCGGCGCGAGGGTGCTCTCCTTTGGGTACTCCCATCCTGAGTTATTCGGTCGTCATATGTTGTCCGGCCCTCCTATAGAACTTCCCAAGAGTTTCTGGGAGGTCTTTGGAAAACTCATAGAATAGTTGGGAGTCCCTCCAAAGTCTTCTGACAATCGTGAGGATGCCGATTTTTGGTCGAAAGTCGGGCACGCTCAGCGCCTCTCGGTTAAACCTCTCAACATAGTCGCGAATGGTCTCTTCCCCTCGCTGAGCCATGTCGAACATTTGTACTAGCATTTTGGCAGTTGGTCTGCTACCGATGAACTGCTGAGTGAAGGCAGTGGATAGCTCTTGAAAGCTGAGCAAGCTTCTGTGGGCCAGAGAGTTATACCATGTCATTGCCGGACCCGAAAGTGTTACTTCGAAGCACTTACAGAGCATAGTGTCATCTGCGCCATGGAGCACCATGCTTCGGTTGTACTTCATGAAGTGCACCTGAGGGTCATTTCATCCGTCATAGGTTTCTAGGCGAGGTACCCTGAAATCGCTAGGCATGTGTGCCTCCACCACCTCACGCACGAAAGGTGACTCTTCTCCAGTGTAAGAGTCAGATAGCCTAGACCAGACTGGTTTTTGGGAGATCTGTCTCTCGACCTTCTCTAGTCTTCCTAGGATTCTTTCCATAAGGACAGCCGTGTTGACTTCTCCCTGCTACCGCGTGTTCGCTGGTAATGGCGAATTCCTCTTTCTCCTTGGGGAGTGACTTCGGTGGGGAGGAGACGGAGACCTCCGGTAGGGGGATGCACTCCGTTGGCAGGAG
Source organism: Aquilaria sinensis (assembly GCA_005392925.1). Lineage (NCBI taxonomy): Eukaryota > Viridiplantae > Streptophyta > Magnoliopsida > Malvales > Thymelaeaceae > Aquilaria > Aquilaria sinensis. Next base: position 54,906 of record SMDT01000117.1, read on the forward strand.
GCCCTAGTCTCCTTTGGGGCTCCCCTCCTAGTGGGCCATACCTCAACTGGTTCATTTTCTGTTGAGGAGGCATCAAGGGAGTCTCCTTTCCCTGAACTTCGATGGGTGGACCTCGAACTTCTTTCCCGACGAGCACCCGGGGGTGACGCCCTTCAGACCAAAGGATGTTGGGGCAACCTCTGATCAAGTTGTTGAGTCATTTCGGTGATGATGGAGCGCCGGAAGTCTCGTAGGAAACGCATCGTCACTGTTACAGGGTGGTCATCCTCCAGCACAGAAATCTCTGCCACAGGCGGAGTGGTCGTCAGCTGAGCCTTAGGCGTAGGGGGATCTTAGAATCCCTTTGTCCTTCGAGTGCCGAGTCTCTACGACGGTGACCTAGGAGATGATTCCCACAGACGGCGCCAAATGGAGGCCGATGACAGTTTCGTCATATGACATGGTAGGAGCAACGGGGACTTCTAGTGGAGGAGAGCGCTTCAGAAGGAGGTTTCCCAGGGGAGGGTGCCTAAAATGTCTGGAAAATAGAGGTTATGAGGTCCCCGGAGTATGTTTCCGGGGAGGAGCCTCCGACGCCTAAGTCAGTATTTAGGAGATAAAGAGGTGATAGATAGTGGAAAAGTATGGTCTCTAGTATTTTTAAGACCTCCCCTACCTAGGGTGTTTTCTGAGTGTTTATAGAGGAGCGAACAGTAGTAGTCCTCTTCATGTGGTCGGCCCAGATCGTGACACGTGTTCGGTGGGATACGGTCCACGTCTTCGGGGAATGGGGGGTCACTCAGCCGATCATTGGCCGCCGTGCTAGGAGCCTAGGTGACCCGGGAGTGGTGTGCAAGAGTGTCCCTGCAAGAGGTGTGTCAGAACTTGTCTAGGAGCGGCGTGTCAGGGATGTGTCAGAGGCTCCTTAATTGCTCATGTCGTACTCCTGAGGTCCCTTTTGGTGGAAGAGACCTCTTCGGAGAAGGACTCGTCTTCTGAGGTTTCTTTACTATCGCAGGAGTATATTTCCCAAGGGTGATCTTCATCAGGGACACCCCTACTTCCGAGGATGGCTTAATCGTCCCCCCAACGCTGGCACTGTCGCTTCCTGGAAGGGAGAATTGCCGAGGTCAGATTTCGGAGGTCGAACATCCTTCTTTCCATGGGGGGCGGTTTCTCCTCCGAGGTTGGTGCTTCGTCCGAACCTATGGGTTCGGAGGGTGATGGGCACCTCATCTATCAGTGGCCATTTTGTATTTTTAACCGAGTGATTTAAATGAGATTATAAAGTCTTGAGGACTTAATGGCGCCATGCAAAGTTAATAAGGCCAAGAATGAACATTAGGCCATTTTAGTGCCATTTGGCTCCTTACAAAAATTTGCATGCTTCCACTAAACCAATTGCCATCATTTCGGGCTTAACTCATACTTATGGATGGCCGAAAACTGGTTCTTGTTGCTCTTGAATGGTTGTTGCCGATTTTGTGCCAAATTGTGGTGAAATTGAAGCTTGAAGAAAGATTCAAGATGGGTTTACTCATTTTTGGCACTAGGCGACCTAGAAGTTCAAGTTAAAGATTGGATTTTGAAGTTGCAAGGGGAGGCCGAGACATTCAAGGTCTGGATTGAGGTAGACATTAACAAATTACTTGAATGTGTGGTATAGATTCCATGAACAAGTAATATTGGTGACTAATTGATAGTTGAAATGTGCTAGACCATCTTAGTTTGAAAGGCATTTTGGTCTTGGATGCTCAAGTGCAACCGAGAGCTCAAGCATTTTGTTTTGAGGTAGGGTTTCACTTCTACTTGAATGCATGGTAGAATTCCATGATCAAGTAGATAAAGTAATTAGGTTACGATTAAGATTAAGCCAAATGATCTTGGTTACTTGATGGTCATATGGAGGAAATTTGGATTCATGAGAATTGATTAGCTAATCAACTATGGGCACGTGCTAGAAACACTTGTGAGTGAGGCCAACTTACTAGGAGTTTCGGAGCTCTAGTGGAACGTGGATTGAAATTTGAAAGATTGGGTGCAAAATTGCCCAAGGGCACATGCTAGGGCTTCGGCCGAATGAACATTGTGGTGTGTAAGTGTGTACCTTGTGTGCTTGAGTGATTTCGTTGTGCTTGCTGACCCAATACATTTATGTTCACACTTATATGCCTCGGTTATCATTGTATCTTATATATTGCTAGTGTTTTGGTGTTTTACTGTTTTCTTTTGCAGGACGTCATAAGTCTTGAGTTTGATATTCAGCTTAACTAAATAAACTCATAAACAAGTTGTTATGGTAGTGAACCCTACTAAGTAATTGTTACTCATTGCCCATACATTTGTGTTTCAGGAAAAGACATTCAGCTTAAGTAGTTGAGGTTGTGTGGATTTTACTTGAGTACTAGTTACCATGGAGTTCAAGGTAAGTGCCAATGAGTGCTTGGCTTATGATTATGGATTATATATTCACAAGTCTTACGTAGTTAGTGTTTGGCTGAAACTTATGCTCTAAGTTTTGCAGGCTTGAGTAGTTGTGGGACTGTCTAGGTGGGCAGCTATGGATGTGTGGACTATTGCCTTGATAGTGGTTTTCACATCCATGACAATGAACATGGCTATAGGTCTTGTGCTGCAATGTGTCCTGCTCTATGGTACACTCAAAGTGCTCTTTGGAGAGTAGGTTCCTTGGGTTGGAAGCATGACTTGGTGGGCATGACTATGGGTTAGTATTGGCATGGCCAAATTAGGTGTACCCTTATAGGCTACTCTTTTGTGTACATGTATGTGGTCTCGGGTGCCCTTAGGTTTTGTTGTACTTGAAGTATTTTGTTTACCAAGTTGTGCTTGGTTGTGGTTGGCTCTGGCTATGTACATGATGAATGCTTGTAGGCCAATTTATGGCATTTTTATGTGAATGTTGGATGTGTTTCATGTTGTGAACCTCTTATGCATTATTCATGGCCAAATGCTCATTTGCATCCAAACTTTGATCTTCAAACCTTATGCAATCTTGGGCTTCTTGGTTGCCATATACTAAGTAGCACACTTGACTAGCACACATCCTAGACACTTAATTATAAAAGTGTTTATCTTGCTTGAATTGCAAGTTATCCTTTACAGCCTTGCTTGTATTGTATGTTTGTGGTAATGGGTCTTGCCTCTGTTGCAAGTAACTGCTTTAACTTTTTAAAAAGCCTCATGGGCCACCTCCCAGGCCAATTAACTTAAGAAAATAAGACTTAAAGTCATAATACAAAGTTGGCCAAATTGATTTCTCCTAATAACACTTGAAATGTCACTACTTTGGCAACTTTTTAGTTAGCTGATGGTGAGTGGTACTGAGAGTGCACGGGCTGGGGCCTGTGTGGGGTGTGACACTGGAGCTCCCCATGGTGAAATAGCTCGTCTTATGAACCCTTTTTCAAGAAGTTCATCAAGTTGTTTCTCGAGCTCATTCATCTCCATGATAGGCAGTTTGTAAGGAGGTACGGATATTGGACTAGTTCCTAGTTGTAGCTACATCTCAAACTCAATCTCCCTTGGTAGAGCAATACCTAGCAAATCCTTAGGAAAGACTTGTGGAAAGGCTCTCACTATAGGTATTCTATGAACTTCTTCGTTGCAATTCAACCCCTTAAATGCATAACAGTAATCATGGTAAGAAATCGGAGGTATTTCATCTAGTACCTTTAGTTCCATGCCATGCATTTCATACACTAATTCTTTAGAATTCACTAATCCATGCTTCACCATTAGGCAATGTGATTTCCCTCTTAGAACAATCAATTCTTATGTTATGCATAGCATGCCAATTCACACCTAGTACTATATCATTCTTAGGAATGTCCAACACTTGTAGATTAGTCATAACCTTAGTCTTTCCTACGACTAGCTCACAATCCTTAGCTAGATCAATAGTGAAAAGACACTAACTACTTGCTGTTTTCACTAAAGATATCCTAGGCATGGTTTTAGTGGGCAACTTATTGGCATCAACAAATTTCCTAGCCACTATAGACACAGATGCACCAGTATCAAATAGAACACTAACAAGCACACCATTTAAGTAAATGTTACCCTTAGTGCTCCTCCCTGCTATGGTGACTATGGTCTCTCCATCTAGAATACTCTGCCAGCTCTTTACACTGGAGGTTGTGGCACTAGAGGAACTAGTCTCTACTGTCCCTCCTTGCGTACTCCAAGAGGTCTCACTAGACCTTGGTGTTTTGGTCTTTTTTCTTGAGCATGTGTGTAATCCCTGATCCAATAATCCTTTGCATCACATGTCAGACACCACCTAGATGGGAACTCTTGGCAATTTCTTTATGATGTGGTGGCTTCTTCTACTTGCCTCCTATGTGGCTACTTTCCCTAGGTCCACTGGGAAAATACCTACTTTCATACTCTTCTTGTTCTACCAATAGGGTGTTTTGGACTGCCTCATAGTACCCCAGTACTCCAAATGGCCTCATAGCCCTTCTGATGTCTGAGCTTTGGCCTTTGACAAATCTGCTAGCCTTCAACTCTTTTAGTCCATGATACTAATGAGCATATCTCACTAACTAATTAAATTTGTACTCATACTCTAGGACACTGAGGTTGTTCTGCCTTAGAGCATGAAATTCAGCTTGCTTCAAGTCCTTGATGGCATTACTGACATACTGCTATTGAAAAAACTGAGTGAACTCTAGCCAGCTCACCCCTATATCTCATCCTAGCCTTCTGCCCCTCTAGATAGTATATTTATCTCTAGTGTTCTTCTACCACATTTCTGCACTACCTACTAAATTATAAGTAGCCAGTGACACTTTCTTGGTGGAGCTGAATGGCATTCTCTCAAACATCTTTTCTACAAATATTAACCACTCCTCAATTCTTTCTAGTCCTACTCTTCCATCAAACTATGGAGGTTTAGTCCTTGGAACCTCTCCAATAGTCTGACCTCATCTAGGCCTTCCAGATCCTTTGCGCTCTGTCTTTTGAATTTGTAAGACGTCTCAGCATGGTGATGATCTCTATGCCTTCCCCTGCCCCTTCTCTCATGGCCTCCCTTAATCTTATTTCTAGTGATGAATGGTCATAGATTGAGCGACTGGCCCTAGACACCTGACTAATCTCATATCTCACTCTTCTTTCTCTTGGATTTCTTTTATCCTCACCTTCCACCTCAACACTTTCTTCATTTGTATTATCTAATCTTCTAGAAGGAACATATTGAAATGTGCTCCTAGTTTCCTCTTCTGCTTATTCCTACACATTTTGAACTGGATATTTTTGTGGTTATGCTTGTAACAACCATACTAAGTTTTCATTAATTAAAGCTAAGTTCCTATGAAGCTCCAACAAAATCTGTGGTAGTTTAGGGCTTGTTGCCCCCAGTTGGCCTTGATTCTACCCTTCCTGTCCATCTTTTTATTGCCTAGGTTCAGTATGAGGTCTTAGGGGTGGTTCCCCAATCCTTGTCGGAACCATATTTACTTCTTATTCATGATTCATCATAGAGCACATATAAAGATCATAGGTATTTTAGTGGTACTTGACACTATTAGCTGACCAAACTGAGTTCGTGTATGTAGCTAGCATGCATGCTGCAACTATATGCTACGTACATGTACAGACCATGCTCTAATACCAACATCTATTACCCACTCTAGGGTAGTCAAATTATGGTGCCAAAATTGTGCATTTAAAACACCTAGGGTTGGTATATTCTGTAGGCCATCAAAACAATAGTGCTTAGTGTACTTACCCAAGTGGCTCTCTCGGGCACTATTAAAATGCATGCGTATTTGTCCATCCATTACACACATATTCACATTTTATGCACACCATGGCAGCAAGGAAGTAAAAGACTAGCACAAGTCTTAATCTTCGCTATCACACATTAGGCAATCTTGTTAAATTTTAAGTAACCAGCCACTACACCCAAAACTTCCTCCAAAAAGATGTATTAATCTAGTAGGGTAACCCCCTATTTTTTTTGCTACAATATCAATTAGAGACGTAAACCAAATTAGGGAATTTGGTTTTACATCAATTACCCACCCATGGATCATGTTATAGATTTCTTAAGTTGGTTACAAAATTCTGACCAAATGAACAATAATTCAGCCAAATTTGTGACGTCATAACTTTTGCTACAAGGCTCCAAATGTAGAAAATCCAAAGCCCTATTAAATCTCTAAAGGTGCTCAAGGCATGAAAATGGCTTGTCAAGATTCATTCTACACATGGAGATGTAGAACTTTAAGTGCAAGGTCAAAATTCTGTTAACCTTATGACCATTGTGCCCATACAAAATTTCATAAGTGTTCAAAGACTTTGTTCACAAGGCCTAAGGCCTCCAAGGCTATCCAATACATTTCCAACACACATAGGAATTACATGCTCTTACATCTAACAAGTTTATGTTCCCAAAACAAATTACAAACAAGTAGCTTATCATTCACACATAGATAGCTTGTGCGCCACATTTACATACATACCAAAACAGTCATCAAATGTTCACAAACTTGTTTGAACTTTACATGTATTTACATGTACATGCTTCCATCACTGTATAATGGCATTAACTTCAGTAAAACACGCACAGAAGCTACAGGAGAGCTTTAGACACAATGCACTCTAGAAACAGGATCCTGGATAGCTGCTGTGTAACACAATAAGCACCATCACTAAAAAAACCAAATTTGCTCCTAAAAACACCAAACTCTTTAGATCATAACTAGACACAAGGAAGTTCATGTACCTATAATTTTAGATTAAAACTCAAAGCACAAGTGTCAATTTGAATGCGATCTTTCTGCTAGACCTGAAATGGGCTGATTTGAAAGGAGGTAAGTATCATGGAGAAATTTAGTAAGGAGAACACTTTAACATTAAGGTAATGTAACCTTTAGCAATCACCTGCATCTAAAAACACTAAAACACAAGAAAACACAATGCATATGTCCAATATAGAGCAACCAAATGTAGTAATCATTCACAAACACCAAACATATGTAATGCGGTAGCTACAACATTTGTTGGTTGGTCCATAAAACATCTAATAAACCTAAGTAGATCCCTATGGAAGCCCTCTTCAAGCATGGGCCTGGCCTTAGAAGAGTTTTAACACTAGTTAGTACTAACTTTGGGCTCTCAAAACCCCAATTTTGCTGCCATCATTGTGCACTTCACACTAGGTCATAAAACATTCTCTAAGCGCACTCCCTTCACTAAGTGCACTCCTCTCACTAAGCTTGGTTCATCAAGCACTTGGCTCTCTTTCAAACTTAGCCTTAGCTCCATGGATGCTGGGAAATATGGTAAACATTCCATGAGAGCAAGAGAACTCCTTACCTTGTGGGGATGCCAAAATTTAAGCTTGATTCTTGGTGTACCAAAGCAATAACTCTGGTATGCTTCCAATTGCTCTTTCTTGCTTTCAATTGTAACTAATTGCAAGCTTGGATGTATGGTTAGGAGCTATGGAGGTAGTGTGGAGGTAGGTGATGGTTGGTTAGGTCGAATATAAAGGGGCAAAATTGATTTTGACTTCTTGAATTAGCTTTAGGGCACTAAACACCCTTATTAGCCTTGATAATGCTTTATGTCATTTTCCTTCTCACAAACCATGGTTTCTTTGTATTAAACCCATTGGTACACATTTTACCTACATTTGTTACCAGTTTTCAAGCCATAGCCAACCTACCGCATGATGGTTAAACTCTATAATTTCTCCCTTTGACTTAAGTCAAAAGCTTAAACATCTTGAGGTTTACACTAGTGATAGCCGAAGTGCTATCACCCTTCAAACCCGTAAGCTCGGGTAAGGCACCACCCTCAGAAAGAAAGGCATCAACTACAAGGGACGCGAGCACCGACTTCAGAGAGATGGATGTCTGGCCCCTCTTACATCCAACCTCAACGATCTTTTATCGCCCCTGGAGATGACAGTACCAACCTCGGGAATATGGTGCATCACCATCCTCGGTAAGGTGACCAAACAACCTTCGACAGGGAAGAACATCCCCAAATGGGACCACCCTTGGTGAAGATATTCCCTAATTACTGAAATGATCGTGGAAGGAAGTCCTCCTGCTCCGAAGAGCTCTCTTCTATCGAAGGGACCTCAGGAGTACGGTAGAAACCGTTAAGGAGCCCCTGACACATCGTACCCGTATGTTACCTGACACGCTGCCCCCAGACACGCTCTGACACGCTGCCCTCATACGGCCTAGGCTCCTGTGGTTGGCTACACGCTCCCCCTTTCCCTGAAGCTACGGATCGCATCTGACCGAACACGTGTCATGATCTGGGCTAGCTATGTCAAACGAACTTCTACTATTCAACTCCCTATAAATATTTGGGAAGTGCCCCAGGTAAAGGAGAGATTTCAAGGGGAAATCTCTTCACTTTCTACTTACTCTCCATTTCTAAACGCTGACTTGGGCATCGGAGGCTCCTCCACGGAAAAATACTCCGGGGACCTCCTAACCCCTGTTTTTCTGAGTCTTTGCAGTCCTCCTCCCACTAGAGCTTCCTTACCTAGACATTCTCCCACCGGCAGTCTCTGCTCCAGGCTCACCATTTTACACAATGATGATGCAGAAGGGCATCATTTGGCGCCATCTGTGGGAAACCTCTCCCAGGTCACCGTCGTAGAAACTTAACGCTCAAAGGACGAAGGTGTTAGTGTTGTACCCAAAAGCCAATCATGAGATGATTGATATTTTGCACATTGAGTCATGATATTTTATTAAGGCATTAATCCAGCAATTATGTTTGTTGTTTTGTTTCTGCGTAACTTAACAAACATAATTGTAACCCTAGAATAATGATATTCTTAAATGTCCCTGGTCTAGTATTATTGTGGAGCAGGTTGCAATAATACATAACGACTAGCATATGTGGAGACTAATATCAGATATGTAGTCTACATATGGGTACAAGTTGGAGAACTTGTGTACTAGACCGACCCACCATGAGAACACTACGTGGATCGTTCTATGAGTGTCACAAGTGATTCTCATAGTGATCATGGTATATGTAGTCCTTCGACCTAAGATCATCAAGGTTCCCTTCATGTGAGTCACATACTTTAATACTTTCCTTTGTTGCTCGTAATTGAGTCAACTTGAAGGAGGTCATTGGGTATGTCACATTTCATGTGGAGGGATTTGTATGATCAAGATGGGATTTGTCCCTCCTATCTAACGAGGGTGATATCTTTGGGCCCCTTGATAGAGTAAGACTTAGAAAAATGCATGGCCATGCTCGGATGAGTTGATATACGATATCAATGACATCAGTTTAAGTTGGTATACTCGGTAATCAAGAAACCAAAGATTGGGCTATACGAGAGTGAGACATTCCATGTCTCGTGCTTAGTCTTGATATCTTGGACAAAGGGACAATGGCATATATCGGTGTTGATCATAAAGGTTTAGTCGAATCATCGACAATCTTGTCACTTGGGTAGCTGATGGCCAGGGGCCTCATCGTTTATAGTCATAGTGACTGGTGGAGGGACTTCTGGGAGGAAGAACGCCTGGTGGACTGGACAGCCCAAAAGAGAGTGCCTGAAAGCTCAAAAACAAAATGGTTAGGAGGCCCCCGGAGTGTTTTTCCGGGGGGGGAGCCTCTGACGCCCAAGTCAGTGGTGGCTGAGAGAAAGGCAGAGAAAATAGCACAAAGGGCTGAGAAGTTTTGCCTGGTAGCGGGAGCCATACTTTGCCAGTCAACCCACCAACTTCCTGTCAAGTATTAATTCCTGGTATTTATAGGAGTGCCTAGCCCGTTCAGATCGCGACACGTGTTCGGTCGGATGTTCCTGAATTTCTGGGCGTAGGGGACAGATAGTTGGTAGCAGGTTGCCTTGACATGTGATTTTGATGGCATCAGCGTGGCAGAGCGCCTTTTGAGGCGGCTTGTGGCGTCTGTGAATGGATGTGTCAGAGGCTTCCTTAAATGCTTCCATAAATACCCCTGCCGTACTCCCTAGGTCCCTGGGTGAGGTCGTCCTTTGGTACGGACGGGGCCTCTTCGGGAAACAAGCCCTGAGTTCGGGGTTTCCCAGCTTCAGGGAGTTCTGCCTTCGGGGATATCGTGTTCGGTTCGCTATGTTAGGTGCCAATTTTCTGAAGGCGATCAGTTCACGACCATGGGGGGGGCGAGTAGTGTCCTGGCGTGCCGGGCTCGGAGCTCTTCGGCTATCTCCCGAGGTGCCTGATCACACCTTTTCTCGGGTAGCGCCAGCTTCTTCTGGCCATGACTGTGGCAGGGAGTTCGTCCAGATAGAGGCGATAGCCTTTGGCTATCACATGCCCCCCTTTGGAAAGCCGAAAGAAGACTTCGGTTTTGCATCTCTTTCCGAGGTCGTCTGTGGGAGTCTTTTTGGAAGCATAACCTGTTCCGAGGATGTGCCTTTTGCCCCGAAGATCACGGGCTCTACGGTCTTGGCCTTTTCTTTGGCGTCCTCGAGGCGGAGTCTGCGTTTTGTTTCTGCAGGTCTGTTCGGCCAAGCGTGTCAGTTTGAGTGGCGCGTCCCAGTTTTCCAGGGATGTCAGAAGACGTGTCCCAGCTTTCAAGGGACGTTTGGAGGACGTGTCCCCTATTTTTGCGCAGCAGTTGACACGTGGCGCTTTGCCATTGGAGGAGAGTCGCGTTGGTTACAGAGGGCGCGCCTTTTCAAGTGCAGAGAGTAATTACGGCGTCGGTTCGCCTCCAAAGGGTACTTATGACGGCGTTTCGGTTATCCACCTCTGGCTTATAAATAGCCCATTTCATCATAAGTTCCTTACGCTTTTGCTCTTTTCTCTGCTTTGCCTCTGTTCTTGCATTTTTCTTGCTTTCTGTGGCGGAGCTTCCTTAATCAGAGCCTTTTTTCCAGCCAACTTTCACGACGGCGTCCTCAGATTTTGGCAAATCTTTCGGTGGGTTTTTGTTTTTCAGCGCGTTTTGATCCCTGTGTTCTTCTGAGTTTTTCTCTGGAAACTGTTTTCTTCCGTTTTCAAACTCATTTTTATGTCGAAAATGCCCATTCCTGAGAGCTGGCAGCCTCTTTTAGCCCATCCTTGTTGCACCACCCCTGAGAAGTTAGAGAGGTGGAAGAAAAAATTCTTTCTTCCCTCTTACGCCGTTACCAGGCTGCCTCGTTCTAGCCACTATGCATTTTCAAACCATAGTAAGGAGGTTACCGTTTTCCGAGCCCAGCTGAAGGCCGGTCTTCGGTATCCTCCCCCGAAGATGGTGTGCGAGTTCTGCCAATTTCATGGCATTGCGGTGAACCAGCTTCCCCCGAACTCGTTCTGCTATTTCAACGCCTACCTCTGCATGTGTGGCGTCTTCGGGATAGAACCCCATTTCAGGATTTTTATGCAGTACTACAAGCTCTCTGTGGTCCCGAAGGGTGGCTTCTATTTCATGCTACCTCGGGGATCCGGGAGCAAGAAATTCATGTTCACCTTCGCCACTAAGGATAGCTGGCGGGGGTGGCAACAGAAGTTCTTCTTCATGAAGATGGCTGAGGCCTGGTCGTACGTTCCGACCAAATGGGCTCAGGGAACACTGGATGCGGACGTTGGTGATCCGAGGATGCTGCTGACCCCAGAGTTGGCTCCCGTGTTCGCGGATTTCGACGCCCGCATTCGGGCTGTCTCTGACTGGGATCCCGAGGTCTCTCCGCGCGCCCTTTACCCTTTTCCAATCAACTGGAAGTTGATGACCGAAGAGGTCCTTCGGGAACTAAAGGTGGTAAAGGAGCACAAGACTGACCTCGGGATGCCAGCTCCTGCCATTGCCGGGAAAGATTCCTGGTTGGTCAAGCTTCTTAAGGAGGAGATTTCTTTCGAAACGCTTGCCGAAAGTGAGTTATCTTCTACTCCTTTGCTGTTTTTTCCTCGGACTTACGCTGATGTTTCTCTCCTTTTTCAGAGATGGGCGACGACACTGCCGCCTATTACAAGTCCCTCTTCTCCGGCCAAGTGGAGAAGGACGATCAAACGAAGAAGGCGGCTTCCCGAAGGCGGAAGTCTACTGGCGCGGGTCCTTCGAGGAAACGGGCAAAGAGAGCTGCTCAGGTTCCTCTAGAAGAAATACCCGAGGAGACTGCCGAGGAGCCTGGGACAGCCGAGGTTCCGGCGTCTGAGGCTGCTGCTTCCGAGGTCCCTCCAACCGACGTCCCTCCTCAAAGTCCTACTGCGTCGCAGGCCCTCCTTGATGTAGTGGTAGAAGTACCTTCTGCCGAGGAGCGGCGCAAGTAGAAGGGTAAGGGCATTTCGGCCGAGGAGGCCGAGGACTCCGAGGACGATGTTGCCGAGGTCCCGCCAGGTTTGTTTCCAGACAAAGTGTGCTTCCTTTGTTTTTTCTGGAATTTGCCTTTGTCTCTGACCTGTTTCTCTTTTCCGCCCTGCAGGGGAGCTACTTACCCCGAACTGGAGGGCCGAACACGCGGAGGCGAGGGCCCGTCGCGACGCCAAAGTCCCGCAAGGGAAGATACCAAAGGAGCCTTTCTGGACATTCACGGAGGACATGAACCTGTACTCCGAGGACTGTCCTGAAATGGCGAAGCAGATTTCGAAGGGGGTGCTCACCGAGGCCTCCTTCAGGCTATAGCGGCGGCCCACCCGGGGGATAACACTCTTGCCGCAAAGATCACCGAGCATGCTGCTCAGGTATATCCTTCACAACTCTTGCCTTTCAATTTTTTCCTAAGTGTTTGGCTCTTACTGACCTTGCGTTTTATCTCCTTTGCAGCTGCTGGGGTACACCGGCTTTCTCCGAGTTCGGGTAGCCAGGCAGACGGCATTCCGAGCTTCGGCCTTAGAGGCCCTAGAAAAGGTGAAAGCGACGTGCTCGGAATTGACCACCAAGAACCAGCAGCTGGCAGATGCTGCGAAGGAGGAAGCTGCCACCCTTCGGGAGGGGTTCCGAAAGGAGAAGGAATTCTTGATGGCAGACTCTTCCCTAAAGATTGCCGATCTCCGCAATCAGGTGGCGGGGCTGCGCGCTGCAAACCAAGACCTTCTTCAAGACAAGGGAAAAAAGGAGAATATCATAGTCACGCTCTTGTCTGAGAAGAAAACCCTTCAAGCCGAGGTTCAGTCTTTGAAGAAGGAGCCGAAGGGGGAGGAGCGGATAAGGGTGCCGGAAGAGGAGGTCGGGGATCTGAAGGACGAGCTTGACGTCCTTGAGCTTAAGAAGAACAAGGCTGATCAAATGAACAAGGTCGCGTTTCAGGACGGCTTCTGCCTCGTTTGGCACCAGGTTCTCCAGAGGTTCCCAGGTCTGGACCTCTCTTTTCTAGAGGGTCTAAACATTCCTGGGGGACCTCGGTGGCAATGGTCCAAGATCGAACATCTGAAGCTTTCTCCAATTCCAGCGCGGAAGGTGGCGGAAAAGGGTGGACAAACGAGTGGCTCTCAGGACACCGCGAACCCTTAGGCTTCTTTCGGGCCCCTTTTCCTTCCCTTTTTTTTTGTACTCCTTCTTCGGGTACTTCTTTATTGTAAGGCAGCTTTGCTCTTAACGGAGATTTTTTGGCTAAGTGTTTCTTCAAGTTTCTTTATTTCCATTGTCCCGAACACGTTCGCTCAAGAGACTTCGGAAAACCTGCGATCAAAGAAACTTTTTTACCTTCCTTTGTCCTGAGTACGTTTTACTCGAGAGACATTCTGGAAAGTCTGAGAAAATTTTGACTAAGTCTTTGTGCAGGCTTTTGCATTTCCGATTTTTCCCGAACATGATTGCTCAAGGGACTTCGGCAAACCTTCAGTCAAAAATTTTTGTTTTTCCAGTTGTCCCGAGCATGTTTGCTCAAGGGACTTCGGAAAACCTTCCGCGAGATTTTTCACTTCCCATTTTCCCGACAACGTTCGCTCAAGGGAGCTCGGGAAATTATCTCAGCGCTGGCTACGGCGAGTACTTCTGCGAGATTTTTGTTTTCCATCTTTCCCGAGCGTGGCGGCTCAAGGGACTTTGGGAAGCCATATCTATGCTTTATCATGGCGAGCATCTTTCACGGAATGTTGTTCATTTCTGCACTTAAGAAATTTTCTCAAGATACTACTATATATTTAGAACATTTTTTGTTCAACATACCTCCTCCGCTCAACGTTAAGCGTAGAATTTTTTCAAGGCGCCCGAGTGCCAATTGTTCTTCAATTCTATGCCTTCGACGTCGCCAAGCTTGTACACGCCTTTTCGTTGTTTTGGCCAGGGCCAGATAGGGTCCTTTCAAGCTTGCGCGAAGTACGCCATGGGATGGCCTTCGGGGTGCGAAGTCGGCCTTTCGGGGAACAAGGTCTCCCTTCTTGATTTCCTTTGGCCTGGCCCGTAAGTTTATAGCCACGGCCACTCTTCGCTGGTAAGCTTTTCTTCTCAGCTCGACTATTTCTCTGTGTTCGGCCACCAGGTCGAGATTGGTTCTTAGGCCGAGGTCGTTACCACTTTCATCAAATACTTGCACCCGTACCGAAGGTCGAACTATCTCTATTGGGATAATGGCCTCCGTTTCGGAGATGAAAGGAGTTTCCCCTGTGGCCCTTCGGGGCGTCGTTTGGTAGCTCCATAATATACTTTGGAGTTCTCCTGGTCCTATTCGATACTTCCACCTGGCTGTTGCTTTGGGGGTGAGCTACTGGGCGAAGTGCATCTTCATTCCGAGGTCGCTGGTGAATTCTTGGAATCCTTTGTCTATGAACTGGGATCCATTATCAGCCACTAGTACCCCTGGTATGCCAAACCTGCATACGATGTTCTTCCATACGAAGTTTTGCACTTCTTTTGCCGAGATAGTTGCTAGTGGTTCTGCCTCTACCCATTTTGAGAAATGGTCCACTGCTACCACGCAGAATTTCACGCCTCTGGGTGCTGCGGGGAGCGGCCCAATAGGGTCTATGCCCCAGACTTCAAAGGGCCAAGGATAGTCTGCCGAAGTTACCATTTCCGAGGGTGTCCTCTGGATTTTTGCATGTCTCTGGCAGTTACCTCATTTCCGGACGAACTGTCTTGCGTCCTTTCTCAGGGTAGGCCAGAAGTATCCTTGGCGGAGTATCACTGCTGCAAGGGCATCAGTTCCAATGTGTGAACCACACATGCCTTCGTGAACTTCTTCAAGGACCATTTCAGTATCCTCTTCATCCACACATCTTTGCAGCGGATTCGCATATCCCTGTCGGTATAACTCTTCGCCAATCAGGAAGAATCTTCCGGAGCGTCTTCGCAGTCTTGCAGCATCGCCGGGGTCTTCGGGGAGCAAATTCTCTGCGAGGTATCTTTTTATTGGGTCTTTCCACCCTGTTCCCGAGGTCGCTATGCTCAGCACTGAGATGCTCGGATGGTCTAGCACCTCGGTGTATGTTTTCGACTTCGCCAAGCAATCTGCCTCAGTGTTATTCCGCCGGGGTACATTTTCGATCCGTACGGCGTCAAACTCTTGGATGAGCTTTGCTACCAGCTCGTGGTATTTTGCCAAGGTCGGGTCTTTCGCGCCATAGTACCCTGCCACTTGCCGGACCACCAGCTGGGAATCACTATGGGCTTTCAAGTTTCTCACGCCAATTTTTCTGGCCAGGCGTAATCCTGCTATCAGGGCCTCATACTCGGCCATGTTGTTGGTGGCGTTGAAACTGAACTTGATGGCCTTCATTACTTCTAGGCCTTCGGGGCCTCTGATAATTACTCCAGCTCCCTGGTGTTCGGATCCTGAGGCTCCATCTACGTGCAAGGTCCATTCTGGCTCACCCTCTTTTGGATCTGAATGGCTCTCCTCAGTGATGGGTATTTCGGCGATAAAATATGCCAGTGCTTGAGCTTTTACGGCCTTCCGAGGCTCATACGTGATTTCGTGTTCGCCCAGCTCTATGCACCACTTGGAGAGCCTTCCCGAATGATCATCCCTCTTCATGACATCCCGTAGCGGCAGACTACTTCGGACGATGATGGGGTGATCCTGAAAGTATGGTCGCAGCCTTCTCCCTGCAAGCACCAAGGCATATGTAGCTTTTTGAAGCAAAGGGTACCTGATTTCGGCGCCATGCAGGGACTTGCTGACATAGTAGACCGGCCATTGCTTTGGCCCTTCTTCTTTCACAAGGACCGAGCTCACAGCCTTTTCTGTAACGGCGAGGTAGAGTACGAGGGGCTCTCCCTCCCGAGGTTGTCGCAGAGTCGGCAGGCTGGCCAGGTAGACTTTGAGTTCTTCCCAGGCCTTTTGGCAATCTTCATCCCAAGGATGATCATTCCTTCCGAGGTCGCCTTCCATTTTTGCTGCCTTTGTGAGGATTTTGAAGAAGGGTCGACACCTATCTCCATACCTGGAAATAAACCTGCTCAGAGAGGTTATTCTTCCGGTAAGTCTCTGCACATCTTTGACTGTGGCAGGAGTTCGGAATCTCAACTAGAGCCTCAATCTTCTCGGGGTTAGCATCGATGCCTCTTTCGGATACCATGCACCCAAGGAATTTTCCCGAGATCACCCCGAAAATGCACTTCTCAGGATTAAGGCGGATCCCGAAGGCTCTGAGCTTTTGGAAGGTTTCCTCTAAGTCTGCAACGTGGTAGCCGGGCAGCTTGCTCTTGATTGTCCCCATTTGGTCTTTGAAGACCTTGTTCATCAACCTCTGGTAGGTGGCTCCTGCATTTTTGAGCCGGAAGGGCATCCTGATATAGTAATATGTTTCTCCCTTGGTGATGAAGGCAGTCTTCTCTTCATCTTTGGGGTTCATCCTTATCTGATGGTAGCCATTGAGGGCGTCTAGGAAACTTAGGAGCCCGCACTCAGCAGTTGAATCTACCAGTTGATCTATTGGCGGCAGAGGGTATGAGTCTTTTGGGCAAGCATCGTTCAAGTTTCTGAAATTGATGCACATCTGGAGTTTGCTGCTACCTTCTTTTGTGGCAATGAGCACGTTCCTCAACCATTCGGGGTACTTGACCTCCCTGATAACTTCAGCATCTAGGAGACGCTGGACTTCGGTTTCGACAAAGTTGCTTTTGTGGGCTGAGATGCTCCGTTTCTTTTGCCGGACAGGTTTTGCTTCCGGGCTTACTTTGAGGCTATGCTGTGTTATGCCAGGGTTTACCCCTGGCATATCTTTCAGCGAGTAGGCAAACAGATCTTTATTTTTCGGCAGAAAGGATACAAGTTTTTCCTTGTCACCTTCGGCCAAGCTCTCCCCTATTCGGGTAGATTGTCCTCGGACAAGATCTACTGCTTCCGTTTCTGCTTTGGCGAGATTTTCTTCTTTGCCTTTTTCTGGCGCCTTTGCCTCCATTGTTTGCGCGAGGTTGCTTGCCGGAGCTTTTCGTGCTTTCACAAACACCTTTCTTACCTCGACTTGGTCTATGAAGACCTCTGCATCTCCATCCTTGGTGGCGAATGTGACGGTCAAGTACTTCACATCCGGGCGAATATGCAGGTTCCCCATTGTCAGTCTTCCAAGGATGGCGTTGTACGAGGACGGGACGTCCATGACGTTGAATCTTGCCATTGTGGAGGCGTACAATTCAGCTGCTCCGCTTACCGAAGTCCCTTTCATCGTCAACGGGAGATCGATCTATCCGAGGTCTGGGAGTTCGGATGAATCAACCCCGAAAGTGGGCGAGGTGATAGGCTTTAGTTCGCTGCTGGAGATGCCCAAGCTCGGCAGCAGGTGCGAGAATAGGACGTCAGCTTTTAAGCCATCATCAAGCAACACTCTTTTGACGCCTCAGTTCCCTATCTTTGTCGTGATCAGCAGCGGATCGTTGTGGGGGGAAGACGACGGTGGAGCTATCTTTGCGAGCCAGTTTCTTTGATGGACTTTTGATTGTCCATGACTGCAATTTCTCTGGCTTTCCGCTTTCTTTTCGAGGATGGGAGCCCCGTGGTGATGGTTTGGATCACCCCTGCTGGAGGTGAGGGGCGCCTTTTTGGACTTCGGTTTCTCCGCCTGTCGGAGTCATAGTCCTCATCTTCAGCGCTTTCTTCCTCCATTTTTCCGTCTTTCGGGGGGTGCATCCTCAGGCATTTCCGAAGTTGGCCCTGTTTTATCAGCGACTCTATGTACTTCTCCAGCTGGAAGCAATCTTCGGCGTCATGGCCGTGGTCGCGATGAAACTGGCAAAACTTCTTGGCATTCTTTTTGTTATCTGCGGCCATGGCCCTTGGCCGCCGAGTTAGCTTCCCCTGCCTTTCCAGCGCCATGAGAATGTTGGTCCGTGTAGTGCTCAATGGTGTGAAACTTTGGGGTTTCCTTCCTCGCATC
This sequence comes from Aquilaria sinensis, assembly GCA_005392925.1. Taxonomy (NCBI): domain Eukaryota; kingdom Viridiplantae; phylum Streptophyta; class Magnoliopsida; order Malvales; family Thymelaeaceae; genus Aquilaria; species Aquilaria sinensis. The sequence continues at coordinate 73,118 of SMDT01000117.1, forward strand.
CTCCGAGGTCCTCCTGCCTGTTCGGTAGGATGCCGAGCTTGTTGACTGGACCCTTCGGCGTAGTGATGATCAGATTCTGGCCCGGGCCATCCTCAGTTCCTCGACTGTCATGTGTTGCTCCGCCCTAAGGTAAAATTCTCCGAGGGTCTCCGGGCGGTCCTTTGAGAACTCATAGGACAGCTGTGAGTCTCGCCGAAGGCCCCGTGTTATAGCAAGAATGCGGATTTCGGGCCGGAAGTCTGGGACGCTCAGAGTTTCTCTGTTGAATCTTTCGACATAGTCTCGGATGGTTTCTCCGTTCCTCTGCTCTATGTCGAATATCTGTACAGGCATCTTCGCAGTAGGTCTGCTCCCAATGAACTGCTGGGTGAAGGCTGTGGACAACTCCCGGAACTCAGTAATGGTCCCTGGAGGCAAGGAATTGTACCACGCCGTGGCTGGCCCTGTGAGGGTGACTTCGAAGCACTTGCACATGGTAGCGTCATCAGCACCGTGTATTATCATGCTCCGTCTGTACTTCGTCAGGTGGGCCTGCGGATCAGTACGGCCATCATAAATTTCCAACCGAGGTACTCTGAACTCGCCTGGCATGGCTGCCTCAACGACGGCCTGAGTGAAAAGGGGGGTCATCTTCGCAGGATGTTCCCGAGGGTCTGGCCCAAACGGATCTTCTGGCCACTTGTTTTTCCACTCTGTCCAGCCGTGCTAATATCTTCTCCATGAGCACTGTGGCGCTAGGGCCTTTTTCAGGGAATGGGGATCGTCGGCGCTTCTTCGAGGGGCGAGTTCGGCGCTGAGGGGACAAGGACCTCGCCTCAGTTGACGAACTGCTTCGCTGTGAGACTCTCGGCTGCTTGGACCTGGTTTGTCCCACAGAACGTTTCCCGAGGGCCATAATTTCTGCGGATGATTCTTCGCGAGGGTCTCCATTCCCCGAACTGCGATGTGTGGGCTTGGGGCTCCTCTCCCGAGGGCGTGTTACTGAGGGGGGTCTCTGGGCCTGTGCTTGCTGTGGCCACCTTCGGCCGATCTGCTGTGTCATTTCAGACACGGCCGAACGCTGAAAGTCCCTCAAGAAACTCATAGTGACTACCAGAGGGCGGTCTTCCTCGGGCGCAGAAGTCCCTGGGAGTGTTTGCTCAGCAACCGGTTGTATCTCAGGCGCGGACGGGGACCTCGGGAGTCCCTTGTCCTTAGAACGCCGAGTCTCAACGACGGCGATCTCAGAGCGGGTTCCCACAGACGGCGCCAAATGATGGCCAGGGGCCTCATCGTTTATAGTCATAGTGACTGGTGGAGGGACTTCTGGGAGGAAGAACGCCTGGTGGACTGGACAGCCCAAAGGAGAGTGCCTGAAAGCTCAGAAACAAAACGGTTAGGAGGCCCCCGGAGTGTTTTTCCGGGGGGGAGCCTCCGACGCCCAAGTCAGTGGTGGCTGAGAGAAAGGCGGAGAAAATAGCACAAAGGGCTGAGGAGTTTTTCCTGGTAATGGGAGCCGTATTTCGCCAGCCAACCAACCCACCAACTTCGTGTCAAGTATTAATTCCTGGTATTTATAGGAGTGCCTAGCCCGTTCAGATCGCGACACGTGTTCGGTCGGATGTTCCTGAATTTCTGGGCGTAAGGGACAGATAGTTGGTAGCAGGTTGCCTTGAGCCATGTGCTGAGACGGGCCATGATGTGATTTTGATGGCGTCAGCGTGGTAGAGCGCCTTTTGAGGCGGCTTGTGGCGTCTGTGAATGGATGTGTCAGAGGCTTCCTTAAATGCTTCCATAAATACCCCTGCCGTACTCCCGAGGTCCCTGGGTGAGGTCGTCCTTTGGTACGGACGGGGCCTCTTCGGGAAACAAGCCCTGAGTTCGGGGTTTCCCAGCTTCAGGGAGTTCTGCCTTCGGGGATATCGTGTTCGGCTCACTATGTTAGGTGCCAATTTTCCGAACGCGATCAGTTCACGACCCTGGGGGGGGCGAGTAGTGTCCTGGCGTGCCGGGCTCGGAGCTCTTCGGCTATCTCCCGAGGTGCCTGATCACACCTTTTCTCGGGTAGCGCCAGCTTCTTCTGGCCATGACTGTGGCAGGGAGTTCGGCCAGATAGAGGCGATAGCCTTTGGCTATCAGTAGCAATGATGTGTTGCTAGACACCGCTCATTGCTGATGATCATAAATGCTTTTTATGATCATTGCCAACGTGATAAGAGGATATTGGGTCGCACACATAGAGCAATTTGGATCATTAGAGTGCATGGGCTAATAATTTGGGTTATGGTTTCACAATAATTTTGTTACTTTTACTGATGAGTTCAACAGATATGGCTATGTGTATCTCATGAGACACAAGTCAAAATCCTTTAGAAAGTTCAAAGAATTCAAGAATGAAGTAGAGAATCAACTCGGGAAGAGTATTAAAGTGCTTCGATCAGATCGAGGTAAAGAGTACTTGGATCAAGAATTCCTTGACTATCTGAAGTAGTGTGGTATAGTATCACAACTCACTCGACCAGGTACACCTCAATGGAATGGTGTATCTGAAAGGAGATATCAAACTCTGTTAGACATGGTACGCTCTATGATGAGTCAAGTTGACGTTCCAAACTCCTTTTGGGGACATTCTCTAGAGACGGCCACTTTTACACTAAACTGAGTTCCATATAAATCGGTTGAAAAGACATCATATGAGATATGGAGTGGGAGGTGTCCCAATTTTTCTTTTATGAAGATTTGGGGCTGTGACGCTTATGTGAAACATCAATCCTCTGACAAACTAGGGCCCAAATCTCAAAAATGTCTTTTTGTTGGGTATCCCAAAGAAACAAAGGGTTACTATTTCTACAATCCTTCTGAGCAAAAAGTGTTTGTTGCTCGAACTGGTGTCTTTTTGGAGAAAGAGTTTATCTCTAAAGGAACTAGTGGGAGGAAAGTAGAACTTGAAGAAATTCAAGAACAACAAGGAGACATCGAACCTGAAATGGAACCTGAACAGACATCGTAAGATGTTGTTCAAGAGTCTATTCCTGTAGCATAGAGCCCATGTAGGTCTGGTAGGATTCGGCGTGAGCCCGAGAGATATGGATTTCTCATGACTCACACCGGTGATGTGATGCTCATGGATCAGGATGAGCCCACAACCTACCAACAAGCTATGTCGGGGCCTGACTCTGAGAAGTGGCTAGTGGCCATGAAATCCGAGATGGAATCCATGTATGAAAACCAAGTATGGACTTTGGTTGACCCACCTGAAGGGGTAAAACCCATAGGGTGCAAATGGGTTTTCAAGAAGAAAACTGACATGGATGGTAATGTGATTACCTTTAAGGGACGATTGGTTGCAAAAGGTTTCAAGCAAATTCATGGTATTGACTATGATGAAACTTTTTCACCAGTTGCTATGCTTAAATCCATCCTGAATTTTGTTTGCTATTGCTGCACACTATGATTATGAGATATGGCAAATGGATGTCAAAACTGCATTCCTAAATGGAAAGCTACTTGAGGATGTGTACATGACACAACCTGAGGGTTTTGTCACTCCTGAGAATGCCAATAAAGTGTGCAAGTTGCAAAGGTCCATTTATGGACTGAAGCAAGCTTCTCGAAGTTGGAATCTTCATTTTGATGAAGCAATCAAAGAGTTTGGTTTTATCAAAAATGAAGATGAACCTTGTGTCTACAAGAAGGTTAGTGGGAGCGCTATTGTCTTCTTGGTGTTGTATGTAGATGACATACTACTCATCGGGAATGACATTCCTGAGCTACAGTCTGTGAAGACTTGGCTGGGGAAATGTTTCTCTATGAAGGACTTGGGTGAAGCAGCCTATGTGTTAGGCATCAGGATCTATAGAGATAGATCTAGAAAGCTTCTTGGCCTAAGTCAAAGTACATATATTGACAAGGTGCTAAAGAGGTTTAGCATGCAAGATTCCAAGAAAGGATTCTTGCCCATGTCACATGGTATAACTCTTTCTAGATCTCAGTGTCCGAGTACACCCAAGGAGAGAGAGCGCATGAGTAAGATTCCATATGCCTCAGCAATTGGATCTATCATGTATGCCATGATATGTACTCATCCCGATGTCTCATATGCTTTGAGCATGACGAGTAGGTACCAATCGAAACCCTGGTGAGAGTCACTGGACAGCTGTTAAGAACATCCTTAAGTACTTACGAAGGACTAAGGATGCATTCTTGGTCTTTGGAGGTGAAGATGAGCTCGTTGTAAGGGGTTACACCGATGCAAGCTTCCAATCCGATAAGGATGATTTTAGATCGCAATCTGGTTATGTGTTTTGTATTGGTGGTGGTGCTGTGAGCTGGAAGAGTTCAAAGCAAGAGACAGTAGCTGACTCTACAACAGAATCTGAGTACATTGCCACCTCTGATGCTGCGAAGGAGGTAGTTTGGATCAAGAAGTTCATCACTGAACTTGGAGTGGTTCCAAGCATTGCCAACCCGATAGAGCTCTATTGTGACAACAATGGAGCAATCGCACAGGCTAAGGAACCTCGATCTCACCAGCGATCCAAACACATACTCCGACACTATCATCTCATCAGGGAGATCATCGAGAGGGGTGATGTAAGGATATGCAGGACTTCGACAGATAGCAACATTGCTGATCCGCTGACAAAGCCCCTTACGCAGCAAAAGCATGATAGCCATTCTAGGTCCATCGGTATTAGATACATGGATGATTGGCTTTAGTGCAAGTGGGAGATTGTTAGTGTTGTGCCCAAAAGCCAATCATGAGATGATTGTATTTTTTGCACATTGAGTCATGATATTTTATTAAGGCATTAATCCAGCAATTATGTTTGTTGTTTTGTTTTTGCGTAACTTAACAAACATAATTGTAACCCTAGAATAATGATATTCTTAAACGTCCCTGGTCTAGTATTATTGTGGAGCGGGTTGCAATAATACATAACGACTAGCATATGTGGAGACTAATATGAGATATGTAGTCTACATATGGGTACAAGTTGGAGAACTTGTGTACTAGACCGAACCACCATGAGAACACTACATGGATCGTTATATGAGTGTCATAAGTGATTCTCATAGTGATCATGGTATATGTAGTCCTTTGACCTAAGATCATCAAGGTTCCCTACATGTGAGTCACATACTTTGATAATTTCCTTTGTTACTCATAACTGAGTGAACTTGAAGGAGGTCATTGGGTATGTCACATATCATGCGGAGGGATTTGTATGATCAAGATAGGATTTGTCCCTCCTATGTAACGGGAATGATATCTTTGGGCCCCTTGATAGTGTAAGACTTAGAAAAATGCATGGCCATGCTGGGATGAGTTGATATACAATATCAATGTCATCAGTTTAAGTTGGTCTACTCGGTAATCAAGAAACCAAAGATTGGGCTATACGAGAGTGACACATTCCATGTCTCGTGCTTAGTCTTGATATCATGGACAAAGGGACAATGGCATATATCAGGGATGATCATAAAGGTTTAGTCGAATCATCGACAATCTTGTCACTTGGGTAGCAATGATGTGTTGCTAGACACCGCTCATTGCTTATGATCATAAATGTGATTTATGATCATTGCCAACGTGGTAAGAGCCCATTGGGTTGCACATATAGAGCTATTTGGATCATTAGAGTGCGTTGGCTAATAATCTGGGTTATGGTTTCACATTAATTTCGTATTAATATTGGGCCCAATAGTTGAGCCATCATTAAGCCGGAAATTAAAGCCTAATTAGATTAGGGCTTTGAAACCTATTAGGCTTGGAAGTTGTGTCTCACTATAAATACAACTTCTAGTGAGAAATTCACAGGTCTCCTTGCTAGCCTCCAAAAGGGACAGCCACACTCTTCTCTTGCAATTCCTTGGAGGACGCAAGCTAGCACTGTGAGCGCAAAAGAAACGCATCTGCCGGGACGTGGTGGAAGCGTGGTGATCCCAAGAGGCTCGTGTGGATACCATAGAGAGCCTGAACACGTCAACTGTTCAGGTTTTGTGATTCGACTCTACAACTGAGTGAAAGATCTCAACCTGTTTACCCTGTTTCACTTGGATCCTGTAGGGTTTCAGTTAAATTCCGCTGCGCTGTTTGGCTCCTAAAACCCATCAAAGGGGCTCCCAAACTCCACCTCCACGCCGGACGCTCAGCCGGCGGCCCAGCAGCCTACTGCAGAGACTTCCGCGCCGGAAGATGATCGCCCTCTTACAGTGATGATGAACTTCTTGGGAGACTTCCAACGCTCCTTTGTCACCGAAATAACTCAACGAGAGGTAGCCCCAGTCTCCACCGGCCCGAAGGACCTCCCCCTCGGCAGTACCCCGAGAGAAAAGCTCGAGGTCCACACGCCAGAGTTCCTGGAGTGAGGACTCTCTCAACGCACCTTCTAGGGAGGACATGGCCCCCAGGGCGCGACCCACCGGGGAACAAGCCCCAAAAGAAACCAGGGCCTCCTCTCTGTGAAGTCCATCCCCGTACCGAAGGTCCCTGTCTCCTCGTCACTGAAGTTATTCTCCGAGAACGAGAATAAGTTCCCAATTGCAAGCGGCCACCATGCAGCAAGGGGAAGCTAGCATAGCTGCCCAAATGGAGAAGATCCTCGGAACACTGGAAAAGGTTGAGAGGCAGATCTCCTGGAAACAAGTCTGGTCTAGATTGTCTGACGCTTACACTGGAGTAGAGTCACCCTTTGTGCAGGAAGTGGTAGAGGCGCCCATGCCCAGTGACTTCAGGGTGCCACGCTTAGAAACCTACAACAGCCGTAATGATCCCCAGGTACACCTTACAAAGTACAAGTGAAGCATGGTGCTCCATGGCGCCGATGATGCCACCCTCTGATAGTGTTTTGAGGTGACCCTCTCCGGTCCGCCAACGGCATGGTACAACTCCCTGGCTTATGGAACCTTGCTAAGTTTCTAGGAACTATCTACTGCCTGTTAGTGTTGTGCCCAAAAGCCAATCATGAGATGATTGTATTTTTGCACATTAAGTCATGATATTTTATTAGGACATTAATCCAGCAATTATGTTCATTGTTTTGTTTCTGCGTAACATAACAAACATAATTGTAACCCTAGAATAATGATATTCTTAAACGTCCCTGGTCTAGTATTATTGTGGAGCGGGTTGCAATAATACATAACGACTAGCATATGTGGAGAGTAATATGAGATATGTAGTCTACATATGGGTACAAGTCGGAGAACTTGTGTACTGGACCGACCCACCAAGAGAACGCTACATGGATCGTTAGATGAGTGTCATAAGTGATTCTCATAGTGATCATGGTATGTGTAGTCCTTCGACCTAAGATCATCAAGGTTCCATACATGTGAGTCACATACTTTGATACTTTCCTTTGTTCCTTGTAACTGAGTGAACTTGAAGGAGGTCATTGGGTATGTCACATATCATGCGGAGGGATTTGTATGATCAAGATGGGATTTGTCCCTCCTATGTAATGAGAGTGATATCTTTGGGCCCCTTGATAGAGTAAGACTTAGAAAAATGCATGGCCATGCTCGGATGAGTTGATATACAATATCAATGTTATCAGTTTAAGTTAGTTTACTCGGTAATCAAGAAACCAAAGATTGGGCTATACGAGAGTGACACATTCCATGTCTCGTGCTTAGTCTTGATATCTTGGACAAAGGGACAATGGCATATATCGGGGATGATCATAAAGGTTTAGTCGAATCATCGACAATCTTGTCACTTGGGTAGCAATGATGTGTTGCTAGACACCACTCATTGCTTATGATCATAAATGTGATTTATGATCGTTGCCAACGTGGTAAAAGGCTATTGGGTCGCACACATAGAGCTGTTTGGATCATTATAGTGCATGGGCTAATAATTTGGGTTTTGGGTTCACAATAATTTCGTATTAATAATGGGCCCAATAGTTGAGCCATTATTAAGCCCGAAATTAAATCCTAATTGGATTAGGGCTTTGAAACCCATTAGGTCTGGAAGTTGAGTCTCATTATAAATACAACTTCTAGTGAGACATTCGTAGGTCTCCTTGTCCTAGGCTCCTAAAAGGACAGCCGCACTCTTCTCTTGCAATTCCTTGGAGGACGCAAGCTAGCACTGTGAGCGCAGGAGAAATGCATCTACCGATACATGGTGGAAGCGTGGTGATCCCGAGAAGCTCGTGTGGATACCATAGAGAGCTTGAACACGTCAACTGTTCAAGTCTTGTGATTCAACTCTACAGTTGAGTGAGAGATCTCAACCGAAAATTCGGTATGAAAATTTTCGAACACCCGGTTTACCCCATTTCACTTGGATCCTGGAGGGTTTCGGTTAAATTTAGCTGCGATTTGGCTCCCGAAACCCAACACTGCCTTCACCCAGCAGTTCATTGGTAGCAGGCCAACGGCCAAGATGCAAGTACAGATGTTCGACATAGCACAGCGGAGTGGGGAAACCATTCGTGACTACGTCGAAAGGTTCAACCAGGAAGCACTAAATGTGCCAGACTTTCGGCCCGAGATCCCTATCCTCGCAATGATAAGAGGACTTCGGAGGGACTCCCAACTTTTCTATGAGTTCTCTAAAGACCCTTCAGACACCTTGGGGGGGTTTTACTGAATGGCCGAACAGCACATGACGGCCGAAGAACTCAGAAAGGGGGAACCAAAGGTGGAACACCCTCGGTACGAAGAACCAAGTCACCATCCTCAACAACAGAATGAGGTTGGGGGAAGGCCCCGAAAGCAAAGGGGTAAAAGGCCAATGACGTTCACTCCCCTGAACGCCACAAGAGCCAGCATTCTTATGGCCTTGGAAAGGCAAGGGACTACAGTCCCAAGGCCAAAGGCTATGACCTCGGAAAATAAGAAAAACATGAAGAAGTTCTGCCAATTCCACCGAGATCATGGCCACGACACTGAAGACTGCTTCCAGTTAAGGAAGTACATCGAGTCCCTGATAAAACAAGGCCAACTTCGCCAGTACCTGCGGATGCCTTCTCCGAAGGGAAGAAAGGAGGAACAAGGAAGGGGGGATGAGGAGGACTATGATTCCGACAGACGTCGGGACTGAAGTCCTCGAAAGAACCCACCACCATCGGCAGGGGTCATCCAAACCATCACTACAGGGATACCCTCGGCCGAAAGGAAAAGGAAGATAAGGGAGATCTCCGTGATGGAGTATGGGAACTCGCCGAACAGGCTTGTTCGCAAAGATGGGTCCACTATAAAATTCCCCCATGATGACCCACTCCTCGTCACGGCAAGGATAGGGAGTTGGGACGTCAAAAGAGTACTCCTGGATGACGGCTCCAACACCGACGTCATCTTCTCGCATCTACTGCCTAAATTAGGCATCTCAAGAGGTGACCTCAACACAGTCAATTCCCCCACCTTTGGGGTTGGGCCATCTGAGCTCCCTGTCCTTAAATGCGTCGATCTACCCCTAATGTTGAAGGGGACCTCGCCTCAGAATCAGGAATAATTATTTTCCTCTGTTATGACAAGATTCATCATCATTGATGTTCCCTCATCATACAACACCATCCCTGGGAGGCAAACTCAACGCAATCTCCACATCCGCCCGGATGTGAAATACTTAATGGTCACCTTCGTAACCAAAGAAAGAGATGCAGAGATCTTCATTGACCAAGCCGAAGTCAGGAAGGTCTTCACCAGGGCTAGACAAAGCCTGGCCAAGGTCAAAGTACAGAGTTTGGCTATGGAAAAGGCAGTCACAACAGGCGAAGCAACTGCGAGGGAAGAAACAGAAGAACTAGAGAAAGTAGAGATGGAAGACGTAGAGTTGGTCCCTGGCTGAAAGACCCGAGTAGGGAAAAAATTGGTCAAGGGTGACAAAGACAGGCTTGTATCTTTCTTGTTAATGAACAAATATCTATTCACCTATTCTCCGAAAGACATGCTTGGGGTCGACCCCAGCAACCATAGTCTCAAAGTTCGCTCGGACTTTAGGCCAGTTCGTTAGAAAAAATGGAACCTATCGTCTCATAAGAATTCCTTCGTTAAAGTCGAGGTTAGGCGCCTGATTGAGGCAGGGGTAATAAGAGAAGTTAAATACCCCGAATGGCTTAGCAACGTGGTTATCGCCACAAAGGAAGGGAGTGAAAAGCTCCGAATGTGCATCGATTTTCGGAACCTGAATGATGCTTGTCCAAAGGACTCCTACCCTTTGCCAGCCATAGACCAATTGGTGGATTCAACCGCCGAATACGGTCTTCTCAGTTTCCTCGATGCCTTCAGTGGGTATCATCAAATTCGGATGAACCCTGAAGATGAAGAAAAAACCGCCTTCATCACCGAAGTTGGTACCTACTGCTACGTCAGAATGCCCTTCGGGCTTAAAAATGCAGGGGCTACCTATCAGAGGTTGATGAATAGAGTGTTCGACTCTCAGATTGGGAGAAACATGGAGGCATATGTCGATGATATGATAGTTAAGAGCAGAATGCCTAGTAATTATATCGACGACTTAAATGAAACCTTTCAACGACTTCGGGAGTTCGGTTTTCACCTCAATCCCGAGAAGTGTGTGTTTGGAGTAAGTGCAGGTAAGTTCCTAGGGTTTATGGTGTCGAAAAGGGGAATAGATGGCAACCCCGAAAAGGTCAAAGGGCTACTAGGTTTCCGAACACCTACAACCATTAAAGATATACAAAGGCTTACTGGAAGAATCACTTCCCTTAGTAGGTTCATTTTTAGGTACGGTGACCGATGTCGACCATTCTTCAAAGTGCTTGCTAAAGCACCCAGGAGTGAAGGCAACTCCGGAATCGAGGAGCACCCATGGAACCCAGAATGTCAAAAAGCTTGGGACGAGTGTAAAAGTTACCTAACCAGTCTGCCAACACTTCGGCAACCGTGGGAAGGAGAACGTCTCATCCTCTACCTCGCTGTTACTGAAAAAGCTGTGAGTTCAGTACTAGTGAAAGAAGAGGGTGGGAGGCAGTGGTCAGTATATTATGTGAGCAAGTCCCTGCATGGTGCCGAGGTCAAGTACCCATTGCTCCAAAAGGCCATCTATGCCTTAGTGCTCGCGGGTAGAAGGCTACGACCCTACTTTCAAGGACATCCCATCATTGTTCGAAGCAACCTACCTCTACGCGACATAATGAAAAAGGTAGAGCATTCGAGAAGGTTGTCAAAATGACGTGATTCTCCTTGTGAGTCTTTGCACATCCTTAGTCATCGTGGGAGTTTGGAATCCCAGCAGGGCCTTAACCTTTTCTGGATTGGCGTCAATACCTCTCTCCGACACCATGAATCCAAGGAACTTACACGCAATCAACCCAAACAAGCATTTTTTGGGGTTGAGACGAATTCCAAATGTGCTCAATTGGTGGTATGTTTCCATTAAGTCTATGATATGGCTATTAGGCAGTTTGCTCTTAACTATCATATCATCGATGTAGACTTCCATGTTTCTCCTAATTTGGGAGTCGAAGACCCTATTGATCAACCTCTGGTACGTGGCCCTACATTCTTAAGCCTGAAGGGCATTCTAGTATAGCAGTATGTACCAACTTCAGTGACGAAGGTGATTTTTCTTCATCTTCAGGGTCCATCTTCATTTGATGATACTCACTAAAGGTGTCAAGGAAACTAAAGAGGCCATACTCGGCGGTTGAGTCTACCAACTGGTCTATTGGCAGTAGAGGATACGAATCCTTAGGGCAAGCATCGTTCACATTTCAGAAGTTGATACACATTTGGAGTTTGTCACTCCCTTCTTTCTTGGCAATAACCACGTTACTAAGACAATCAGGATATTTGACTTCCTTTATTACATCTGCCTCCATCAACTATTGGACTTCGGATTTAACAAAGTTATTCTTGTGTGCCGAAAGGCTTCTCTTTTTTTGGCGACCAGGCTTCACGTCAGGGCATATCTTAAGACTTTGCTGAATTATGCGAGGGTCTGCCCCAGGCATGTCCTTTGGTGAGTAGGTGAATAGATCTTTGTTCATTAAGAGGAAAGATACAAGCTTTTCCTTGTCACCTTCAGCTAGCTGTTTCCATACACGGGTACTTCGGCCTGGGACAAGCTCTACATTCTCAGTTTCAATTTTGCCTGAGTCACTTCTCTCTCTTTCTGTAGCCTCTTCGGCCGGTATGCCCTTCTCTTTCGAGGTCTGCATGTGCACTTTCATTGTGCTTTGCCTCGCCCTTACGAAGACCTTCTGGACCTCAGCTTGATCAATAAATATTTCTACGTCCCCATCCTTCGTGCCGAAGGTGACCGTCAGGTACTTCACATGTGGTCAGATGTGAAGGTTCCCTTGAGTTTGCCTTCCGAGGATAGCATTATATGAAGATAGGATGTCAATGACAATGAACCTGGTCGTGGCGAAGGCGAAGAGCTCTTGATTGTTCTAAACAGAAATTCCCCTTATCATTAGTGGTAAGTCAATCCACCCGAGGACAGGGAGTTCAAAAGGACCTACCCCGAAGGTAGGGGATGTGACAGGTTTGAGGTCTTTTTTTGCGATGCCCAGGCTTAGTAGCAAATGGGAGAATAGGACATCAGCGTTGGAACCGTCATCGAGGAGCTCCCTTTTTACGTCCCAACTCCCAATCCTTGCCATGATAAGGAGTGGATCATCATGTGGGAACACTATGGTGGACCCATCTTTTCGAACAAGATTGTTCGATGGGCTACCGAATTCTATCATCGAGATCTCCCTGTGTTTCCTCTTGATAGGTTACCGAATTCTATCACTAAGATCTCCCTGTGTTTCCTCTTTCTTTCTGCAGAAGGTAATCCCGTGGTGATCGTCTGGATTACTCCAGCCGGAGGGGGAGGATTCTTCTTGGGACTTCGGTTTCAAAGTCAGTCGGAATCGTAGTCCTCATCTTCCTTTTTCTCTTCTTCCCTCCTTCCCCTATGCGAGGGCATCCGTAGGTACCGATGGAGTTGGCCCTGCTTGATCAGGGACTCGATGTACTTCCTGAGTTGGAAGCAATCCTCAGTGTCGTGACCGTGATCCCGATGGAATTGACAGAATTTCTTCATATTTTTCTTGTTTTCTGAGGTCATGCCCTTTGGACGTTGAATTTGGCTCCCTAGCCTCTCCATAGCCATTAGGATGTTCGTTCTTGTGGTGTTCAAGGGGGTGAACACCATTGGCTTCTTCCCCCTCTACTTCCGAGGTCTGCCCCCACCTTCGGTTGGATATCGAGGTTGGTTGCTTTGTCCATCGGGGTCATGTGGTCAGACTTTGGCCCTTCTATCCTTAATTCTTCAGCAGTCATTTTGTTGTTCAGCCCTTCGGTAGAACTCGCCAAGGGTGTCCGGGGCACCCTTCGATAACTCATAAAAGAGTTGTGACTCTTGCCAAAGTCCTTGTATCATGGCGAGGATGTGTATTTTGGGACGGAAGTCCGACACGCTTAGGGCCTCTCGGTTAAACAATTTGACATAATTGCAGATGGTTTGTCCATTCGTTTGCGCTATGTCAAACATTTGGACGAGCATCTTCGCCGTCGGCCTACTCCCGATGAACTGTTACGTGAATGCCATAGACAGCTCCTGGAAACTCATTATAGTTCCAGTGGCATTGGAGTTATACCATGCGGTTGCCAGGCCAGAGAGGGTGACCTCAAAACACTTGCAAAGGGTAGCGTCATCAGCACCGTGTAGCGCCATGCTACGCCTGTACATGGTTAGGTGGGCTTCAGGGTCACTATGCCCATCATAGGTTTGCAAGCGAGGCACCTGAAAGTCGCTCGGCATTGGTGCTTCCACTACTGTCCGGACGAAGGGTGACTCTTCTCTGGTGAAGGTCTCAGATAACCTTGACTAGACTAGCTTTCGGATGATCTGCCTCTCTACTTTTTCCATCGTCTCTTGGATCTTTTCCATGAGGATGGTGGCGCTGGGCCCTTCTCACTGCCTGGAGGCCTCCAGCACCGGAGAACGATGCCTCCTTTTCAGAGAGTAACTTCGATGGCGACGGGATTGTGATCTCTCTTCCGGTGAAGAACTTCACTAGCGGGAAGTCCTAGCCCCTTTGGACCCCATTTCTCCAGTACATCGGGCTCTAGGGGTTACGTCCTCCGTTGAGGACACGTCATGGAAGTCCCTACTCCCTAAACTCCAGTGAGTGGGCTTGGGGCTCTTTTCTCGATGAGGAGTTGGTAAGGAGGCCCTTCAACCTAAAGGTGGTTGTGACCACCTTTGGTCCAACTATTGCGTCATTTTAACCACAATTGAGCCCTGAAAATCGCATAGGAAGCTCATCGTGATCATTAGAGGACGTTCATCCTCAGGCAAGGAAGTCCCTGTGGCGGGTTGTTCGATCGCCAGTTGATTTTTCTACGCAGATGGGAACCTCAGGAGTCCTTTATCCTTAGAATGCTGAGTCTCAACGACGGCTACCTGAGGGTGATTTCCGATAGACGGTGCCAAATGATGCCCGTCGGCATCTTCATTGTACGACATAGTGGCCTGAAGTAAGGACTTCTAGCGTTGAGGGTGACTGAAGAATAGACTTCCAATGTGAGAGTGCCTGAAACGCTTAAGAGAACAGGGGTTAGGAGGTCCCCAGAGTGTTTTCCGGGGGAGGAGCCTCCGACACCCAAGTCAGTGTTTGGCAGGTAAAGAGTAGTGAATTTGAGAATAAAGAGTAGAGTTCTCTTAAGAGTTCAGTCTCCATCCCTACCAAGGTTGTTTCCCCAAGTATTTATATGAGGGGATTGGGAGAAGTCTGTTTGACACAACTCACTTAGATCATGACATGTGTTCGGCCAAATGCAGTCTGTACCTTTGGGTATAGGGATCCCCAACTGGCCATAAGCCATTCTGGCCAGAAGTCAGGGCCGTGGGAGGTCTGTGTGTTAAGGGTGTGTACGAGGGCTCTGTGTCAGATGATCCTTAACCATTTTTTTCATATTCATAAGACCCCTTTGGTGAAGGAGTCCTCTTTGGGATAAGAAGGCTTCTTGCTGAGGTTGCTTCAATTATTCGCAAGTCCCCTTAGCATGGAGGATCCCCTTTGGGGGATGTTTTCCCCTGCCAGGGATGGTGAGTCTACTCTTCCTGAAGTTAGTCAAGTCATCTTACCGATGGTGGTAGTGTGCCAAGTTTCTGAGGTCAATCTTGTTATTCCCCGAGGGTGATGGTGGATTACCGAGGTCAGGGGCTCAAGGACTACGGACCCTTTTTTCCCGAGGTTGCTACTCACATTCTTTGAGGGTGATGCTTGTCTTTTCTAAGGGTGGTGCTTCGTCAGAGCTTGGGGTTTGAAGGGTAATAGCCCTTTGTCTATCAAGAAGTAAGCATGAAACTTTGACAAAATATAGTTTTAAATCTTTTAATTCAATGGTTTTGTCAAATTATCTTTTGAATTCCATGAGTTTCTTTAGAGAAAAATCTGTTTTGGTGTCTTTTGTTTTTTATTTTGTTTGTTTTGCATTCATCTCACATTGTTTTGGTTTGAATTGAGTTAAATCCACTTCTTTGGAATTTTTCATGCATAAATTAGTTCTTACAAAAACATTACATACTTCTCAGATTTCCACTCATGTTTAGCCTGCTTTTATGCATCAATCTTTAATTTCCAGCAAGCATTTTTTTGTCATCTTTCATACAATACACAAACTTGTTAGCCATGATATTTTTTGTTTACATATGAACTTGAAAGTATTTATTTTAGGTGAAAATTCTAGTTTTAAGTTTAGCCTTTTGAGGAGATATGTTGGTTCCTTTGCTTTATGTCACATTCCATGAAAAGTCACAAATTTCATGCATTGTGGTGGACATACATAGAAAAAAAAGTTTGATCTTGTTTCATTTAAAATGATTAGGATTTTTGTTAAATTCATGCATTCTTGTTTTGTTATTAATTTAGGCCGCATTGTGTTCAATTCTTGATTGTTTGAATGGCTGATGTAAACTATTGTCTTGACATGCATAACTTGTGTGGGTTTAGGTAAATTTGTTTTGAGTGCACACTGATAGCCAAAGGCTATTGCCTCCTCGGTAGTAACTCCCTGCCAGAATATTGGCCGAGGAGTCTGACGTCACCCAAGAGAGGATCTTTTCACTGACCTCGGAAGGTGCGAAGTCAAACACTATGAGCTCGAGACTTTGGTTAGCTCGTCAGGAATTCCGAGGACAACACCGTCTCCATCGAGGGGCCAAACTGACCGTCTTCGGGTAAGAGAGCCATCTCCCTGAAGCAAGGGAGAATCTCCCCGAAGGAAGAGGCCCCAAAGAGGTCTTCCTCGAACAAGAAACACCTGAACAAGGGAATCCCCGAACTATGGGTGTGAGTCCCGAAGAAGGTGTTCATCAAGGGAACTCCCAGAACTATGGGATAGATCCCGAAGGAGGTGCTCGCACCGAAGGACGGATAGAATCCGAAGAGGGTGCCCGCACCGAAGGGAGACCTCGCCCAGGGGACCTCGGGAGTACGGTATGAGCATTTAAGGAGCCTCTGACATGTCACCCACAAGCCCTACACGTCACATCTGAACGGCGAAATGACACGCCGCAGCCGCCCCAGTCCTGACACAACCCGTCCGGGTCCAGGGCTAAAAGAGGCTGCAAACGGCTGCCTGTCCCCTAGGTCCCAAAGAGACAGATCAAATCCGACCGAACACGTGTCATGATCTGAACGGACCAGCTACTCCTATAAATACTAGGAAATGGGACTGGGCAAAGGAAGGGCATTTTCCTCCCTCTGAGAAAACACAAAACAGGCAAGACACTTGATCCCTTAGTGTTCTTCCTCCACTTTCACTCAGAAAACTGACTTGGGCGTCGGAGGGTCCTCCCCGGAAAAGCAAACCGGGGACCTCCTAACCTCTTCTTTGAGCTTTTCAGGCACACTCAGCTGGGAAACCAGAGCTCCAGGCGCTTGCCTCCTCAGGAAGTCTCTCCACCTGTCAACATGACAGCAAACGAAGATGCCTTGGGGCATCATTTGGCGCCGTCTGTGGGAAACCACTCCCAGGTAGCTGTTGTCGAAACTCGGCGTTCGAAGGACAAAGGACTCCCGAAGTCCCCGTCCGCGCCTGAGACCCAACCAGCTACCGAACAAAGTCCCCCAGAGACTTCCTTGCCTGAAGAGGAACGCCCTCTTGTCATCACCATGGGTTTTTTAAGAGACTTTCAGAGGTCTGTTGTGGCTGAAATGACACAACAAATAGACCGAAGATGGCCGCAACCGGCCCAGGCGCAAAAACCCACTTCGCCAGCACGACCTCGGGAGAAAAGCCCAAGGGCAACCCATCATAGCTCGGGAAGTGGGGAACCACGAGAAGAATCCTCGACAGATAACTTGCCCCTCGGAGCACGGCTGGCGGAAAGAGCGAGGTCTGAACGACCCGAAGTCCCGTCCAGAAGAAGTTTATCACCAGAGGCAAGGTCCCCCTCACCTCGGTATCGAAGTCGCTCTCCGAAGAGACGGCAACAGTCCTTTTACCCAAGAAGCTCCAAGCACCAGGAAGAGGAGCCCAGTGCTACGCTCCTCCTGGAGAAAGTCTTGGCAAGACTGGAGAGAGTGGAACAGCAGGTGGCACGCAAGCCTGTTTGGGCCAGGCTAACTGAAACCGTCTCTGGAGATGAAACTCCGTTCGCCCGAACAGTAGTCGAGGCGGCCATGCCAAGTGACTTCAGGCTACCTCGGCTAGAGACCTATGAGGGCCGGACTGATCCCCAGGCCCACCTAACAAAGTACAAACGCAGCATGGTGCTACACGGGGCTGATGATGCTACACTCTGCAAGTGCTTTGAAGTCACCCTCGCAGGACCAGCAACTGCCTGGTACAATTCCCTGCCTCCCGGAAACATCAGGGGGTTCCAGGAGCTGTCCACAGCGTTCACCCAACAGTTCATTGGGAGCAAGCCGACGGCGAAGATGCCCGTCCAGATGTTTGACATAGCACAAAGAAACGGGGAGACCATCCGTGACTATGTCGAGAGGTTCAACAGAGAGGCCCTCAGTGTTCCGGACTTTCGTCCCGAAATCCGAATCCTCGCCATGACGAGGGGCCTCCGGAGGGATTCACACTTGTTTTATGAATTCTCCAAAGATCCCCCGGACACGCTGGGAGAATTCTACCGAAGGGCTGAACAACATATGACAGCCGAAGAGCTGAGAATGACTGGACTGAAGGCTAACCATAATCACGCTCGTGGCGAAGGGTCCAGCCAGCAAGCCCGGTGTCCAACGGAACAGTTAGGCCGACCTCGGAGAATGCGAGTAGGAGGAAGGAAGCCCCAAAACTTTACACCTCTGAGCACCACGAGGGCTAACGTCCTCATGGCATTGGAAAAACAGGGGGCTCAAATCCAACGACCAAGGGGCATGACTGCTGACAATAGAAGGAACATGAAGAAGTTCTGTCAGTTCCACCGTGATCACGGTCATGACACCGAAGACTGCTTTCAGTTGAAAAAGTACATTGAATCACTGATAAAGCAGGGCCAGCTTCGGCGTTATTTGAGAATGCCTTCCCCGAAGGGGAAAAAAGAGGAAGAAGGAAAGCCTGATGACGAGGATTACGATTCAGACAGGCGAAGGAACCGAAGTCCGAGAAGGCGTCCTCCACCTTCGGCAGGAGTAATACAGACGATCACAACCGGGCTTCCATCCTCGGAAAGGAAAAGAAGGGCCAGAGAGATAGCGGTGATGGAATATCAGAGCCCAACAAAAAAGTTGGCCCGCCAGGATGGCTCCACCATCGTATTTCCCCATGACGACCCATTGCTGATAATGGCAAGGATAGGAAATTGGGACGTCAAGAGGGTACTGCTGGACGATGGGTCAAACGCAGACGTCTTGTTCTCACATTTGCTGCCAAGCTTGGGCCTATCCAAGAGTGACCTCAAGACTGTTACTTCACCCACGTTCGGCGTAGGACCATCTGAGCTACCTGTCCTCGGGTGGATCGACCTTCCCTTGATGATGAAAGGAACTTCGGAGAAAGGAACTGCTGAGTTGTTCGCCTCTACCATGGCAAGGTTCATAGTCATGGACGTTCCTTCGTCATACAACGCCATCCTCGGCAGACAGACACAGGGAAATTTGCACATTCGCCCTGATGTAAAGTACCTGACCGTCACCTTCGCCACCAAAGAAGGAGACGCAAAGATCTTCATTGATCAAGGCGAGGTGAGAAAGGTGTTCGTCAGAGCACGAAAAGCTCCAGCAAGCAACTTAGCACATGCTGTAGAAGCAAAAGAGCTGGAAAGGGGCGAGGCAGAAGATCCCACAAAAGCGGAAACAGAAAAAGTAGAGCTTGTCCCAGGCCATAGCACCCGAATAGGGAAAAGCATGGCCGAAGGAGACAAGGAAAAACTTGTATCTTTTCTGCTTACAAATAAAGATCTGTTCGCCTACTCGCCGAAGGACATGCCAGGGGTAAACCCTCGCGTAATCCAGCATAGCCTCAAAGTGAGTCCGGAAGTAAAACCTGTCCGGCAAAAGAAACGGAGCATTTCAGCTCACAAAAGTGACTTCGTCAAGACCGAAGTCCAGCGTCTGATAGACGCTAGCGTTATCCGGGAGGTAAACTACCCCGAATGGCTAAGCAACGTGGTAGTTGCCACAAAGGAAGGAAGTAGTAAGCTCCGGATGTGCATCGACTTCAGAAATTTGAACGATGCTTGCCCGAAAGATTCATATCCTCTTCCGCCAATAGACCAATTGGTAGACTCAACTGCTGAGTATGGGCTCCTAAGTTTCTTGGACGCTTTCAGCGGTTACCATCAGATAAGGATGGACCCCGAAGATGAAGAGAAGACTGCCTTCATCACCGAGGGAGGAACATATTGCTATATTAGGATGCCCTTCGGGCTCAAGAATGCAGGAGCCACCTACCAGAGGCTGATGAACAAGGTCTTCAAAGACCAAATGGGGAGGAACATGGAGGTGTATGTTGATGATATGATAGTCAAGAGCAAACTGCCTGGCTACCACGTTGCAGATTTAGAGGAAACCTTCCAAAAACTCAGAACCTTCGGGATCCACCTTAATCCTGAGAAGTGCATCTTCGGGGTGACCTCTGGAAAGTTCCTTGGGTACATGGTATCCGAAAGAGGCATCGATGCTAACCCCGAGAAGATTAAGGATCTGCTTGAATTCCGAACTCCTGCCACAGTCAAAGACGTGCAGAGACTCACCGGAAGAATAACCTCTCTGAGCAGGTTTATTTCCAGGTACGGAGATAGGTGTTGACCCTTCTTCAAAGTCCTCACAAAGGCAGCAAAGATGGAAGGCGACCTCGGAAGGAATGGTCATCATTGGGATGAAGATTGCCAAAAAGCCTGGGAAGAACTCAAAGTCTACTTGGCCAGCCTGCCGACTCTGCGGCAACCTCGGGAGGGAGAGCCCCTCGTATTGTACCTCGCCGTCACGAAAAAAGCTGTGAGCTCGGTCCTCGTGAAAGAAGAAGGGCCAAAGCAATGGCCGGTCTACTATGTCAGCAAGTCCCTGCATGGCGCCGAAGTCAGGTACCCTTTGCTTCAAAAAGCTATATATGCCTTGGTACTTGCAGGAAGGAGGCTACGGCCATACTTTCAGGCTCACCCCATTATCGTCCGAAGTACCCTGCCTCTACGGGATGTTATGAGGAAAGTTGATCATTCGGGAAGGCTTTCCAAGTGGTGTATAGAGCTTGGCGAACACGACATCACGTATGAACCCCGGAAAGCTATAAAAGCTCAAGCTTTGGCAGACTTCATCGCCGAAGTACCAAACACCGAGGAGGGACATTCATTTTCGGGCGAAGACGAGCCAGAATGGACATTTTCCTCCCTCTGAGAAAACACAAAACAGGCAAGACACTTGATCCCTTAGTGTTCTTCCTCCACCTTCACTCAAAAAACTGACTTGGGCGTCGGAGGGTCCTCCCCGGAAAAGCAAACCGGGGACCTCCTAACCTCTTCTTTGGGCTTTTCAGGCACACTCAGCTGGGAAACCAGAGCTCCAGGCGCTCGCCTCCTCAGGAAGTCTCTCCACCTGTCAACATGACAGCAAACGAAGATGCCTTGGGGCATCATTTATATGTTCGGGAAAAGGGAAAGCAAAAGTAAGGTTTTCCGAAGTCTCTTGAGCGAATATGTTCGGGACAAAGGAAAGCAAGAGTATGGTTTTCCGAAGTCTCTTGAGCGAATATGTTCGGGACAAAGGAAAGCAAAAGTATGGTTTTCCGAAGTCTCTCGAGCGAATTATGTTCGGGACAGAGGGAAACAAAAGAATCTGGCAAAAAATACTTAGCCAAAGTTGTATCTATTAAGCCAAAGAGTGCTTACAGAGAAGAAAGTTGCTGAAAGACTACAAAAAAGAAGAAGAAAATGAAGACAAAGGGCCCTAGTACAAACTAAGGAACCTCGGCGTCTTGAGAACTGCCAGCCTCTGTGCTTTTGTCAGTAGCCTTCGACGCCGGGAGACAAGGAGGCAGTTTCAAGTGCTCGATCTTGGACCAAGTCCACCGAGGCTCCTTGGGGATGTTCATGCCTTCCAGGAAGGAGAGGTCAAAATCTGGGAACTTCTGCAGAATTTGGTGCCGGACAAGGCAGAAGCCGTCTTGAAAGCCCAACTTCGTCATATCATCGGACTCCCGCTTCTTGACCGCCAAATCCGCGTAGTCCTTCTCCAGATCCGCGTAATCCTTCGCCAGATCCTTGAGCTTTCTCCTCAATCCCTTCATCTTCTTCTTCTCTTCTGAAGGCTTCTTCAGAGATGCGACCTCGGCTTCGAGCTGGGCCTTTTCCTCGAGCGTCTTCGCAAGGATTGCGTCACTTTCTGACTTATCCTTTTGAATCGCTTCAACGGTCGAGGTCAGCTCCGCCACTCGAGAACCGATGTCAGAAAGTTTCTGGGAGGTGTCTTTCTGAAGTTCCTCTTTCTCTTTTTTGAACCCCTCCCGAAGTTCAGCAACCTCCTTCTCCGAAGACTGCTTCAGCTGAGCATTTTCGGCTTCCAGCGCCGAACACTGGGCCTTCGTCTTGGTGT
Organism: Aquilaria sinensis; assembly: GCA_005392925.1. Taxonomy (NCBI): domain Eukaryota; kingdom Viridiplantae; phylum Streptophyta; class Magnoliopsida; order Malvales; family Thymelaeaceae; genus Aquilaria; species Aquilaria sinensis. Next base: position 95,062 of record SMDT01000117.1, read on the forward strand.
AAGCGTCCCAGAGTGACGCCCTCCTTTCTGATTCCCGAGCCACCCGAACTCGGAGGAACCCAGCATACCCCATCAACTGCAAAAAAGCAAACAAAGGGAAAATGATGCTAAGTAAAAAGCAAAGGTGAAATTGGCACTGAGAAAACAGTGAAGCGTACCTGGGCGGCATGTTCAGTGAGTTTGGCGGCCAAAGAGTTGTCACCTGGGTAAGCCGCCGCAAGGGCCTTGTAAGAGGCCTCGGTAAGCACCCCTTTGCACATCTGCCTGGCCATCTCAGGACAGTCCTCGGAGTACATATCCATGTCCTCCGTGAACGTCCAGAACGGCTCCTTCGGAACTTTCCCTGCTGGGACTTTGGCATCCCGAAGGGCCCTCTTGCGGGCGTGTTCGGCAACCCAGTCAGGAGCGGCCACCTCCGCTGCACAACAAGGCAGAAAAATTAGTTAAGGCCAGAAAAGTCTTAAGGATTTGCAAAAAACAAAAGGTTGATTCGACAAAAGTGCAAACCTGCTGGCACCTCGGTAACGTCGTCGTCAAGAATCGACGTCGCCTCAGTAGAGATCCCCTTGCCTTTTATTTGACGCCGCTCCTCGGCAGAAGGGGTCTCCTCCCCATCGCCCTCCAGAAGAGCATGCGAAGGCGTGGGGCTTTGAGGTAGGACGTCGGAAGAAGGGACGTCGGCAGGAGCAACCTCGGGCAAAAGGGCGGCAGGGTCCTCGGGCTCCTCGCCTACCTCCTCCGGAATTTGCGGAAGAGAGGAAGGGGCAGCTTTCTTTGCCCGTTTGGTAGGAGGGCCTCCCGAAGTCTGTTTCCGCCTCCGAGAGGCGGCCTTCTTTGTCTGTTCGCCCCTCTCGGCCTGCCCGGTAAAAAGAGCCTTGTAGAAGGCAGCCGCGTCGTCGCCCATCTCTGAAAAAAGAAAAAGAAGATCAGTGTAAGTCCAAGATGAAGTCATGAAGGGAAAAATGAGAAAGTAACTTACTCTCGTAAAAAGACTCATAAGTCTCTTTCCCCCGAAGGAGTTTCACGAGCCAGGAGTCCTTCCCCGAAGAAGCCGGTTTCGGCATATTGAGGTCTGTCTCATGCTCCTTTACCACCTTGAGTTCCCGAAGGACCTCTTCGGTCATGAGCCTCCAGTTGATCGGAAAGGGGTAAAGGGCACGAGGAGGGACCTCGGCAGCCCAGTCAGAGACGGCCCGGATGCGCCTGTCGAAGTCCTCAAAGATAGGTGCTACATCGGCGTCTAGCAGTATCTTCGGGTCAACAACATCCATCTTGAGCCTCCCCTGAGCCCACTTGGTCGGGAAGTGCGACCAAGTCTCCGACTTCTTCAGGAAAAAGAATTTTTGTTGCCACCCTCGCCAGCTGTCTTTGGTGGCAAAGGTGAACATATACTTTTTGCTCCCGGATCCCTGAGGTAGCATAAAGTAGAAGCCACCCTTCGGGACCACGAAGAGCTTGTAGTACTGAAGAAAAACTACAAAGTGAGGTTTTATTTTGAAAACGCCGCACATACAGAGGAAGGCGTTAAAATAACAGTACGAGTTCGGTGGGAGCTGGTTAACGGCAATGCCATGGAAGTCGCAGAACGCGCTAACCATCTCCGGGGGGGATACCGTAGTCTGGCCTTCAATTGGGCTCGGAAAACGGTGATTTCATCACTTCGGTTGGAGAAAGGAAATCAGTAAGGACGGGGCAACCTCGTCACAGAGTAAGAGGGTAAGAAAAACTTTTTCTTCCATTTCGCTAGCTTTGCCGGAGTAGTGCAGCAGGGGTGAGAAAGAAGAGGTTGCCAACTCTCGGGAACAGACATGATGAAAACGAGTTCGGGAAAAACAAAGAAAAAGCTTTGGAAAAAAGCAAAAGGACTAGAACCCACCAAGGGTCTTGCCGGAATCTGGATTTCTGGAAGCCGTCGTGAAAAGTGGTCGGAAAAATGCCTGAAAAAGGAGAACTGCCGCGGAAAATCGGGAGAGAATTAGAAGGCAGAAGAAAGCAAAAGCAGAAGCAAAAAGAGGGTTATGACAGGACTGGTATATATAGGCCGAGAAGGCCAGGTGAACCGTCGTCATTAGTACCCCTCGGAAGGCGAAGCGTCGCCATAACTGCTAAGTGAGCCTGAAAAGTCGCGCCTGCCGTACTCAGTGCATTCTCACCCAGTAATAGTGCGCCACGTGTCAGCCATCGCGCAGCAAACGTGCCGCGTGTCGGTCATCGCGCAGCGAACGTGCCACGTGTCGCCCATCACGTCGAGCACGCCCTCTGACATCGTTTGGTTTAGAGGCGCCGCCCTAGACTGACTCCGCTAGACGCAGGACGCGACGCATGAGCAGACCTATAAAGGCAAAAAAGTAGGTTACCTCGAAGACACCAAAAGACAGCCTGTGACTTCGGGCAGAAGGTCTATCTTCGGTACAAGGTTATCCTATCTTCCCTCGACACGAGGATACCAAGAGACAGCCTGTGACTTCGGGCAGAGGGTGTATCTTCGGCACAGGGACAGCCTATCTTCTCGCGCCTCGAGGACGCAAAAATGCTGCCCATCGCTACAAGCAGAAGAAGGCGTCTTCGGCGCAGATATCATAGCCACAGGACCCGAAAACCGATGAACCGAAGTTTCTCACTTCGGCTTTTCGGAGGGGGGCCTGTGATAGCCAAAGGCTATTGCCTCCTCGGTAGTAACTCCCTGCCAGAATATTGGCCGAGGAGTCTGACGTCACCCAAGAGAGGATCTTTTCACTGACCTCGGAAGGTGCGAAGTCAAACACTATGAGCTCGAGACTTTGGTTAGCTCGTCAGGAATTCCGAGGACAACACCGTCTCCATCGAGGGGCCAAACTGACTTCGGGTAAGAAAGCCCTCTCTGAAGAGGAAGAATCTCCCCGAAGGCAGAAGCCCCGAAGAGGATCTTCCCCGAACAAGAAACACCTGAACAAGGGAATCCCCGAACTATGGGTGTGAGTCCCGAAGAAGGTGTCCATCAAGGGAACTCCCAGAACTATGGGATAGATCCCGAAGGAGGTGCTCGCACCGAAGGACGGATAGAATCCGAAGAGGGTGCACGCACCGAAGGGCGACCTCGCCCAGGGGACCTCGGGAGTACGGTATGAGCATTTAAGGAGCCTCTGACATGTCGCCCACAAGCCCTACACGTCACATCAGAACGGCGAACTGACACGCCGCAGCCGCCCCAGTCCTGACACAACCTGTCCGGGTCCAGGGCTAAAAGAGGCTGCAAACGGCTGCCTGTCCCCTAGGTCCAAAAGCACATATCAAATCCGACCGAACACGTGTCATGATCTGAACGGACCATCTACTCCTATAAAAACTAGGAAATGGGACTGGGCAAAGAATGGACATTTTCCTCCCTCTGAGAAAACACAAAACAGGCAAGACACTTGATCCCTTAGTGTTCTTCCTCCACCTTCACTCAGAAAACTGACTTGGGCGTCGGAGGGTCCTCCCCGGAAAAGCAAACCGGGGACCTCCTAACCTCTTCTTTGGGCTTTTCAGGCATACTCAGCTAGGAAACCAGAGCTCCAGGCGCTCGCCTCCTCAGGAAGTCTCTCCACCTGTCAACATGACAGCAAACGAAGATGCCTTGGGGCATCACACACAACATCCATAAGGGAAATTATTCCAACACTTTTCCTAGTTGTGTGAATAATGTTTTTGAGATGGAAATGGCAATGAAAGATGCCTAGAGTTTAGATGAAAACTATGCAAACTTTCATATTTTTTATGCTAATTGCTTCAAACATTGTTTTTGAATGTTGAGGTATCAAATTTAACATTGTGTTGGGATTTTGGTTTAGGTTTTGCATGGGAGTAAAGCTCCATACACAAGCATTCCATGCTATTAGTGCTTATGTGCAAGGTAAGTGCTTAAGTGTTGACTATCTCATCCTTATTGATTTAGTTCCTTTTTCTAATGTAGGTTTTGATTTAAGGATGAATCCTTCTATGGAGGGGGCAAGTTTATATGATCAAGGAAGTCACAACCAAGGATGGAAAGGATCCATTCGAGATAACTAGTGGACCTATTACAAGAAAAAAAGCTACATAGCTCACAGGGGCACTTCAAGCTTTTGCCTCAAGCTATTTCATTGAGAATGGACTTGGAATTTCACAAGAGGCTACTAGAAATATCAATACATCATATTAGCATGATTTCCAAGCTTGGTACTCAATTCTAGAGTGCCTAGACAAGTCACAGGACAAGGAACAACAAGGGCACTCACCGAGTGCAGCTTTGGAGCCCCCTTGAGGTGTCTCACATGTGATTTCATTCCACAAGATTAAAATTTGAGCCATGAAGAATCATGACCTCTTTCCAACGTCTAAAAAAAGGTATCAAGGTAATGGAACTCAATTATTCAAGTTAAAGTTGAAAACACTTGCAAGAACCCTAAGGAGCCCTAAAGTGCACCCAAGAAGAATATTTTAGGGCTTTTAGGGCCAATCTTGTGTTGTAATGTATTTTATTTTATTTTCATATTTATTTACATTATTTATGATGTTATTAGGGCCATGGAAGTGTTTCAAGTTGCATGGGGTAAGAGGAATTCACTGCACACATTAAACATGTGCAAATTAGGTGTTTGAGTCCTAGTTTGACTCAATTTTCTTAACTCCTTTGAACTTAGGTTTTGGATGAAAATTTTGGCTTGTACTTTACCCTAGTTTTGGCCTATAAATAGCCACATATTCTAGGTGAAAAACAAAGCCTCTGGATGAAATAATATTGCTACTTTGAAAAGAAAATCTCTTTTGTTGTTTAAGGACTACCATATTGTAGTTTCTTGTGTTCTTAGTTTTCTTATACTTCTTTTTTCTAATCAAAAGGTGATTAGGTGTGAGGGTTTAAATCCAATCTCTTTGATGTCTTGTAGAGCTTGAAAAACATCTTGGGTGCATTTCTTGGTCATTATACCAAAGGACTTCACATCACAAGGTGAAGCTTTTATTTGGGTTTCATGGTTGTTTACTATTCAATACTGATGCCCAAACATCCGTGAAGCTAAGACCCTAAGCTTGGAAGAGAGCCAAGAGCTTGATGAACCAAGTTTAGGTTAAGGGGGAAATTGCACTTAGGGTTCAACCCTACAACTTTGGTGCTTTTTTATGGCAGTGAAATTAGTGTTTCTATAGCCCAAGTTAGTACTTACTAAGACCAAGAATTAGCTTAAGGAGGGCTATCATAGTGATTTCATAATGTTTATTTGAATGTTTATTAGCTAACCCTAATATTGTATTGCTACCAGTATTGTATTTGTTTCTCACTGTGTTTGTTGTGCATTTGGATGGTTATATTCATGTACATGTTTTGTGTTTTTGTGTTTTAGTGTCTTTGGATTTCGGGTATATGACTAGGAATTCAAGATTTTATTGATAAGCCCTTACTAAGTTCTATTCAAGAAACTTACCCTATTTCTATCCATTCTAGGGGCACCTAAAAGAGAGCAGTCAAATTAATAGCTGTCATATAAATTTATCTGTTAAATTTTAGGAATGTCAACTTCTATATGTTTAGTTATAAACTAGAAAGTTTCATAATTTTTCAAGCACATTAGCTATTTTTAGTAATTGTATTTTATGCCTTACGTAGCAGCTGGTCCCTTCAAATTTCTAGATTGCTTAGTGCTTTTGAAGTTCTCGAAGAAACTTACTGTATGTATTAACTAAGTTATGGCATGTGTGTAATGCATAAATTCATGTGAATGAGTTGGGTATGCTATACATACATTGTGTGAATGATATATTGATCAATGGGGTGTACTTTGAAGTATGTGTGTGATTCTATCCATAGTGGTTCTTATCGGCTGTTTTGAAGAGTATGGTGTTTGATGCTTATGTAATGACTTGAAATATAAGGGAATGGTTTCTCCATCTATCTAAGACATGTATGGGAGAATTGCAAAGTGGAACACAATGGTCAAAACCCATTATATTGTGTAGTTCTCACCATAGCGACAGATATCTGAGGGGTAAAAGGTATGATCAAGACCTCCTTAAAAGTGTTCCAAGTTGGTAACTTGGCACCGCAAAAAAGCATTAAGGATTGCTTATTTGTCAAGCAACCTATGGACTTTTTTGTATGGTTTTAAAATTTTGGGTACTCAATTGCAAAACTATCAAAAAAAAGCTAAGGAGAGTTATGAGAAGCATATGGGTGGTATGAAACTTTTTTTTAGGACCAAATTGTTTGTGGTAGATAAGTTCGGACAAAGAAAACACAAAAGCTTTAAGGACCTTTGTGCCCTGGTGTAGGCCTTTGGATGTCCATGTCTTTGACTTAAGTCAAATAGAGACATTTTCATATTATCCCACTCAAGGGATGGGTGGCTAAAGCATGGTGAGGAAGTCCAGTGTGGGCCAAAAAATTAAAACTAAGAAATCATGGTCATGTGGCAAGGATAATGATGTAAAGCGTGGTTAAGGTTAGTTAAGTGTGTTTATGCACTTAAGTACATATAAGTGAACATCTTTATCCTTATCTCTCACATTTGGCCTCCTTTAGCAGCAATGAAATGTAGCCCCCACACCTCCACACTTCCTCCATTGCTACCATACCTCCAAGCTTGCAACTACTTGCAATTGAAGTCAATGAAGCACAATTGGAAGCATATTGGTGCTATTGTTTAGGTGCACCTAGGATCAAGCTCAAATTTCTGCCTAGCAACAAGGTAAGGATTTCTCTTACTCTCATGGACTATTTACTGGGTTGTTCAAACATTCATGAAGCTAGGGCTAGGCTGGGAAGAGAGTCAAGTGTTTGATGAACCAAGCTTAGTAAGGGGAGGTACACTTAGTGAAGGTTGTCAGCCTTAGTGGGAAGTGCACAATGATGGCAGTGAAAGTTGGGATTTCTAGAGCCCACAGTTAGTACTAACTAGTGTTAAAATTCTCCTAAGACCAAGCTTAATCCTGAGGAGGGCTGCCATCGTGATTTGAATATGTTTCTTTGATGTTTTATGGACAAACAAATGATGCTTACTCCTGCCACATACATATGTTTGTTGTTTGTGTTTGGCTACTGCATATGGTTGCTTTTTGTGGATATATGCATTGAATTTCTTGTGCTTTAGTGTCTTTGAATGCGGGTAATTTCAAGTTTAATATGACCTTAAGCACCTAAGTGTGCTCCATACTAAGTTTTCGAATGAAACTTACCTCCCTTCAAATATATCCATTTCAGGTATTGTGATATATCTCATTCAAACTGACCTTTGTCATTTGAATTTTGATATTAGATTCCAGTTACTTGAACTTCCATGTATCTGGTTATGATCTGGAGTGTTTGGTGATTTTACGAGCACATTTGGTTTTTTTAGTGATGGTGCTTACTATGTCATGCAGCAGCTATCCAACATTTTGTTTCTAGAGTGTATTGTGTCTAAAGCTCTCTCGTAACTAGGGTGCATGTTTTAGTTGAGTTAAGAACACTATGTACTGCATGGATGCATCTACATGTAAGGCATGTAAATTTTGGACAAGTATATGTAAGGCATCTACATGTTTTTCTATGAATGTGGATGGTATGCACAGGCTGCCTATCTGTGCAAGATGGGCTGCTTGTTTGTAAATTTTGTATTGGCTATGTAAAGATGCCAGCTGCAAGGGAATGTAATTCCTAGGTGTCATAGAAATGTATGGAATAGCCTTAAAGGGCTTACCCCTTGTGAATGAAGTGTTTGCATGCTTAAAAAATTTTGTATGGGCAAAATGGTCATAAAGTGATTAGAATTCCAACCCTACACCATGTGTAGAACAAATCTTGGAAAAAAATTTTGGCCACACCTAGAGCACATCTAGAGGTTTAAATAGGCCTTTTTAGTCTCTTCATTTGGAGTCCTGAGCCTTGTAGGCAAATATATAATGTTGCAAATTTGGCAAAATTACTGTCCATTTGGTCAGAATTTTGTAACCAATTTCAAAAGTCCATAACTTGCTCCATAGGAGTGATATTGATGTAAAACCAATTTCCATGGTTTGTTTAAAGACTATACTTGGTAATGGGATAAAAAAACATTGGGTTACATGGCTAGATTAATACATCTTTTTAGACAAAGTTTTACGTGCAGTGGTTGGAAACTTGAACCTAGTAAGAATGCCTAATGTGTTGTATCCAAGATTAAGACTTATGCTAGTGTTTTCCTCCCTTGCAACCATGGTGTGCATAAAATGTGATTATTGACTATTGGTTGGACCAATATGCATGTATTTAGATTATGCTCAAGTGGGGCACTTGGGTATATACACTAAGGGTATTGTTTTGATTGCCTATAGGACACGCCAATCCTAGGGGTTTAAGTGAATAATTTTGGTACCATAACTGGAGTACCACGAAGTGGGTAACAGGACTTCAAGAAACTTTGCCCACCTCATGGCACGTCTCTTTGAAGCTGGCCTCCTAGAATTCTTGCTACTACAGTTCCTCTACACTACCCTCCACCATTGTCCTGCATTGCCGTTCAACCTATATGTGACAAGCAAAACCTTTTGAGAAGAGGAAACATCCATTCTCTAAAAAATCTTCTCCACTTGATTGATCCAGAACTCTGCTTTTCTGGATCATATCTTCCTTTAAAAACTAGAGATTTTAGGGCAAAAAACCTCTCTAGTTGACTTTATTTCAATCCTCCACTTCTCAGCGTATGAGCCCTCTCTTGGCTCTCTTTGTGCCTTCCCCTCTATGCCTTCACTACCTCAATGGTGACAGTGAGTTGGGTTGGTCTCTCAATCTCCTCTATGTCCAACTCTTCTACATCTGGACTTACTTCCTTCTTATGTATCACATCTTGTCTCATTTTTGACCTAATCCTCTTAGCTTTAAGGTGCCTCACCTCCTTATCACCATCCTCATCATTTTCCTTTCCATTTCCACTAGCTTGGTCATTAAGCATAGGTTCTTTTCGAGGCCTCTTCTTAACTTCTGCCTCTCCATATTGCCCAGCAAGCTTTAGGACTTGTGCTCAACCTCTAGTCAGAGTATGTATACCAACTACTGGTCAAAGAATGGCTGCCTGCATAACTTCCATCAAGTGCCGCATCCATCCTAGGCCATCCATGCTTGGCCTAGGCACATTGCCCCTTAACTCAGGCTCTATGGCCCTAACAGGCTCTGTAGCCCTAGCCTATTCCTCAGGCAAAAATGCTAGTCTTGCTCTTATTTTGGTCTTTAGCCATTTTTTCCGTGTTTCGGGTCTTCATCTTGCACATAAAAAGAAGCAAGGCACACATATGCTTGATATTCAAAAGTGGACACAACCTAGCGTGGGAACAATGCCATACTTCAAATAAACCAAACTTGGTCCTAAGAGCTAACTAGCTTTGATGCCAACAAATAACTGTCATGCCCAACAAAGCCCCTAGCCCATTTAAGAGGTTTAAACCCCAAAAGAAAAGTTTTGACACTGAGGTATGTCTATCAGGTTTAGACTTAGAAACTTACTTCTCAAATATCTAAAGTGTACTATACTTATGGGAATATGCACCTTAGGTGCACCAGGATGCAGTGGTATGGGCACTAGGGCGCACCTTAGGCCGTCCAGTTCATGTTATCTTATGCTATTTGAAACAAGCCAAGCACCTAAGTGTATTAACAAGCACTCTCTTCATAATTGACGTTCAAACATTAAATTTATATGCATGGCAACCAAAACACCAACTCAAGTTTGAAAACTATATTTTACATGGTGATGGCATACACTCATTATGTCTCAGTAGGCCTACAAATAACAACCCTAAGGCATGAAACATCCGAGGAGATACTTATTCACTTCAATGAACATTTATGTGTTAACACATGAACATCTTCATCATACCATAACTCATACACCATATGCACAAGTATCCAACCAACACCATATCATCTAACATCCACACAAGTCTTGATGAGCTTACCAAGGCCACCCTAGTGCACACCATAACCGCTATCATACATACATCCACAAGTGAAAACAAATACACATAAGCCTTGCCTACCAAAGGCTCTTCTTGTACACATAACTTCCAAGAATGCATATACAAGTCCTAATGCACTTAAGTGTACCTAAAAGTGATCAAGATCAACTCAAGCTTACACATACACTCTAAAATAAGTCCAACTAACATGCACATGACCAACTATACAATCCACAACATATGTTCAATTTATGCACATCCAACCTCACTAAGACTTTGTTGCCATAACTTTAGACACACAAGGCCTACAAGTCATAAAATTACATACATAGTTGCTAAGAAACCATAGCCCTTATAGCTACTTAGGATCCCTTGGCTTAACTACCATCACCTAAGTGCACATAACTCACTAACACAACATAGTCTAACTATGAATTACTAAGTGCATAATTAAGTCCTTACCTCCACTTATGAATCCTTGTTGGTCAAAGCTTAGTAATCTTGAATTGTGATCTTTTTAGTTCCTTGTTGCTCTAAACCTCTTCCTTAGCTCAAAAGGTGCATGAATTCACTTCCTCCACAAAGAATTTGCCTTGATTTGTCTCGGTTACACATAGAACTCCCTTTAGCTCTTGAGGAACAAGAGCTTAAGTGTTTAACCATGGAGGATACAACTTGGGGGAAGAAGAAGGCTTAGTGGAGCATGCATAAACCCGTTTTTGCCAAATGGCAATATAAATGGGTTAATCGCTCACTTAAGCAAGCTACTAACTTGCATGAATCATTCCAGTCATTACATAAAAGATTCCTCCAAATTAACCACTTGATAGACCTTGAAATTGAGTCCCTTAACTTCTTAATTCGTCATTTGCATCTTTCATCTCGGCTATGTAATTTATGAACCTGAATGGTTCAAACAGTCAAATCACAATAAGGTTTATTCAAAACTTTGTGTTTCAAATTCAAAAAGCTCAATCATAGTGTCTCTAGATTCACTCTCCTCACTTCTCCTAGCCTACGGGCTATGTACAATAGTGTTGAGGGATATAACACTCATCCTGCACATTGAAGAAAACAAGGCACACATATGCTCAATACTCAAAAGTGGTCACAACCTAGTGTGGGAACAAGTTTATACTTCAAGAAGAAAAAATGTTTGGTCCTAAGAGCAACTAGCTTTGATTCCAGCAAAGCACTGTCATGCCCAAAAGACCCCATGGCCTATTTGGGGGCCTAGAACTGATGCTCGAAGACATCTTAGATGCAGGACGTATTGGACCTCTAGTGGAACTTCAACTAAGTGATATCTACAGCATTAAAAGAATGTGGGTTAGGAGCTCCCTAGAGTGTTTTTCAATGGGAGGCATCTCCAATACCCAAGTTAGTATGTGGGGGACAGGTTGCTAAGAGTAGAAAGCAGAAAAAGAGGGTGGCTTGAGTATCTTCTGTTACTTGAGAGCCTTCTAAGTATTTATAGGAAGCTTGGAGGAGGAGGCTGTTATACCTAAGTCCAGCAGATCAAGACATGGTTGGCAAGATTTCCTAGACATTTAGCCTGTACCTTCAGGGAGAGGTGTCTTCAATTGTTTGCAGCCAGTTATGCTCAAAGGGTAGGGGCGTGTTCAAGGTTCCTATCAGTAGGTCCCTTAAAACTGTGTCTGTCATTTTCCCTTAGGACTATCTGGGGGCTTTAGAACCCCTTTGGCGGTAGAATCCCTTTCGAAGGAGGTTAGGAGATGCCTATGGGGGCCGTAAATCACTCTCGAGAGACCTCTAAGCTACCAAAGGTTGTAGTTCTCCATTTCCAAGGTTGTTAGTGTTATCTTTCGATGGTGGTGCTGAGCCCTTCTTCCACAATTGATCATTCCTCCGGGGTTGGTTATGTGGATCTTCCAAAGTTGCAGCCTCAGCCACTCAGGCCTATTCTTAATTTAAGATTTGACACGATCCCCTGTGCCCCTGCTCGGGATACCCTGTGAGCGTATGTCTCACGGTGGATTGTAATTGGCTAGCTGAGTATGTGTTTGGATTAAATCCGATGCTACTAGTTGATTAACCTAAAAATGCAATATGTATGATCTTATGCTTTGAATTGGTTTATTAAAACCATAAAAGATTAAAACAAGAACTCGGCCAAGTAATTTCTGCACAAATATACAAAAACTGCCAAAGCATATCAAAATCAACATTTGTGTGAGTTTAACTACACATAAACAACTCGTGAAAGCATTCATACAATTAAGCAACTAATGCTCTCACCCAAGAACAATCCTGGAGTCAAGGACTCTTTATAACATAGATTATGGAGGCAAAAAAAAAGTACTATATCAAAATACAAGACTTTGCTGAGATCTCTTTACCGTAGCTCCCACTTTGGACACCCGTCCCAGTGGCGAGTCTCACAAATCCTCTGCCAAGTGCTACTAGGCTCTGCAGCCAAAGGAAGAAACAAGTTAGTACTACTACCTGACCAACAAACCAACTGAGCACTTAGGCAAACTAGAAACTCAAGGTTTCTCAACTACCTTACCTTTACACACCAAAAAGGTACTACCGTGATAATCCTCAGCGATTACCCAGTCCAGCAACTTCAGGCTCTACATAACAAACAGGGAGTGAGAATTCAACAATTCTCAATAAGGGGTCTTCCATGTACCTGTAAGAAAAACTAGGACTCTGGCTGCGAGCTCGCACAGCATGAGGGTACTAGTATATATGCATACAACCAGGTCCGTAGACCTCTCCTCAAGTAGTCCTCCTTACCAGGCCAAGCGCAACTACTTAGCAACCTGGTACTCGGCCCAAGGGCGAACCTTAGCAAGCCACAAACAATCATAAAACCTCTCACCTAGTTGTTATGCAGGGGAATTATGGTGGGACTTTGTAGACTAGGCCGCAGGGCCTCGTTGATGTAGACTAGATGAACAAGGTTTCACCTTGTGGCCTCGTGGCTATGGCACGGCTAGGGTTCTAAACCTCTCACCTGAGCTAATGATAACTAATTATGTTCATTTGCAACATAGTTTCGTTAAAAACTTGCCTTCACTTTGAGTTAATATAAATCTAAAAATGGGACAATTTAAGTGTTTTTAAAACATTGAGGTGATAGTACTCCCTCTTAGCTTCGAGTGGAATCTTGAATCACCTCAATCGGACACCCGAGCGAAACGTTATGCTGAAAACAAAATTGGGTGTCGGATGCTGTCTCGGCGACGCGTCGCCACAGTTGTCGACGTTCTGAAACATTTTTCTGGATTGGCGACGCGTCGTGGGAACTCGTGGGGATTGGCGACGCGTCGCCAAACCTGCAAAATGCCCAGAAAACCCCGATTTTGCTGCTATGAACTTTGGACACTTCCCACACATATCAAACATGCATGGAATGCCTCCAAATTTCATACACACATAGTACATGTTGCATAGAACATAACCAACTATCAAAAGCTAAGCTATGATGTATCGTAACATCAAACAATTCCTCTCAATCCCGCTAGTCCACCATAATTCACCAAAACGTTTCTCAATGCCTTAGCCAAAAACTACTCAAATTTCTCAAGCAATTCCAAGCCAATAGCATTCCATTAACATAAAAACACTTCTCCCTTACCTCAACTCCAAGTAACAAGCAAGAATCAAAACCCCTTTTCATTCAACCAAGCTCCCAAAGTTCTACACAAGTTCCAATCCAAAAACAAAGCTCCAAACATCAAATTCATGCCTCCTAACCAAAACCCAAGCTTCAAATCAACCAAATACCATGAATTCAATCAAGAACACAACTCTTACCTCGTTCAAAAACAGGGGATGGTGAAAAATGTCCTTCCAAGCTTCAAAAACATGATTTCAAGGTTGAAAATGCATCCTCCAAGCTTATACACCCTTAGTTGCACCTCTTGACACCAAAATCACCTGATTCCAACTTCAATTTGAGAGAGAAATGAGTGAGGGAAGCTTAAGAACGTGTTAATGGCAGCTTCTCCTCCTCTTTCCCTTCTTAAACCCTCACTTAGCAACCAAGATCACCAAGGTTTCAAGTTAACTGCAATTACGTCCCCCATCTTTGTAACTTAACAGTTCTTGATTCAATTCTTGTCTATTTGTCAAGTTTGAGTTATAGTTAAGAGTTAAGTTCTAAAAATTCATTTTAAAACACTCGGGACTTGTCCTGGCGACTCAGGGTGCAAAATTACGATTTTGCCCCTGAACTTAGTTCAGAGCTTCATTCTTGTCGGAACTTAGTGAACTTCGGTAAACTCCTTTATTCTTGCTAAGTAAACTTAAATTAAGCTTCTAAACTTAATTTAAAACACTTTACCTTCCTCAACTGCCTCTCCCACTAGAAGGGTCATAACAAGATTTATTTCTTTTGCCAAAGTCACACCTTCGGGACACTAGGGCCTAGTCGAAGGTTTATCCTTCTTTTGCTCGAGTTATACCCTCAACATTCAAGGGCTACTTTTAAATCAAAAGTTTACCTTTAGTTATACCCTTGGCATGAAAGGGCAATTTTTAATCAAAAGATGATGCTGAGAAGTAGCTTTGACCGCTTTCCTTTATATATATATATATATATATATATATATATATATATTCTACCTTTGTACTCTTATTCTTTAATCGAATATCTTTTCTTCTAAAATTTTGGCTAAGTCCATGAGAAGTGTTGATACTTTAAGTCATTTTAGCCTTCTTTAACATTTTCACCATCTTCGGCTAACTTCACTTACATAGAAAATTTATTCGATATCTTCAGAGAAACTACGGACTCCTTATTTACTCAACTTATTCACCATTTTTAGTAGAATTACCATATTTGGCGATGTGTACCTGCTTCACCAACTTCATTATGAGGGACAAGGTCTTACCACCTTCGGTAAAGAAAAGAGTAGTATCTTTGGCAGTGTGTTCCCCTTTTGACAAAATAGTTAAAAGGCACAACAACATACCATCTCCTAGAGAGTTCAATGAAAATTTTGCTTTCTGTGTTGGATAATTTCTGACATTTATACAACATCTTTGGAAAATACTTGCATACCTTTAGGAATTTCTAACACTAACATTGGCAAATTTTCAATTTCTCATTTAGAATTTCTTCCTTTAAGTACATTTTTTCTAAAATTTTCTAAGTATAGAATTTCTTTAGAAAATCTGAATTCCATGTGTTTTTCAATTCTTCTCTTTTGGCATTTTTTATTTTATAAACTCTACGCTGAACTTCTTTTATGACCAAATAAGGTCCTTCCAAATTTGCCCACAGTACACCATGAGATGATTCCTATCTTGATTCCTTTTGGTTTGACCTTCAGCTTTGATGCGATGGCTGCTCTTTGCTAGAAAGCTTTCCTTCTAAGTTCATCCATCTCCTTATGCTCATCAACCATGTCAAGTTTGGTTCTTAAGCCGATGTTATTCCCTTCTTCATCAAATACCTATACTCTGACAAAAAGCTTTACAACTTTAATAGGGGTAAAAGCTTTGGTACCAAACATGAGTGAGAAAGGTCTATCCCTAGTAGCTTCTTGAGGGGTTGTTTGGTAACTCCGTAGTACACTCAAGAGTTCTCTGGGCCATTTCCTTTTACCTTCATTCAACCTTTTCTTTAGGCCATCTTTCATTGTTCTGTTTGACACTTCAACTTGTCCATTGCTTTAAGGATAAGTGACTAGAGCGAAGTCCGATTTTATGCGAAGGTTGGTGGTGAATTCCTAGAACCCTTGGTCAATGAATTGGGAACCATTGTCTGCTACTATCACCCTCGGGCAACTGAATTTGCAAATGATGTTCTTCCAGATGAACTTCTGAATGTCTTCGGCTGAAATAATGGCCAAGGGTTCTGCCTCAATTCACTTTATGAAGTAATATACTACCACAATGCAGTACTGAACACGTCTTAGAGCCATAGGGAGGGGACCTATGAGGTCAATTCCTCATATGGTGTAGGGTCGAGGCTAGTTTGCCGAAGTTATTGATTCTATAGTGCTCTTTTGATGGGCACATTTCTTTGATAATTGCTGCATCATTTGACAAACTGCTGAGTATCTTTCCTTATCATGGGCCAAAAATATCCTTGCTGGAGTAGTACTCTACAAGGGTGTTTGTGCCAATGTGGGATCCACATATTCCTTCATGAACTTTTTTTAGGACTCCTTCAACCTCTTTTCACTATTGTACCTTTGCAGGGTACTTGAGTACCCTTGTCAGTGCAACTCCTCCCCAATCATGAAATATGTCCTTGATCGATTTCACACCTTCACAGCTTCTCGAGGTTAAAGTGGAAATTGTCAAGAAGTCATTTACAGGGTCCTTCTATCCCTTTTCCAAGGAAATGAGTGCCATTACGGGGATGCTTGATGAATCAAGTACTTTGGTAGACTGTTTTGACTTAGCCAATATATCTATTTCCGTGTTTCCCTTTTGAGGTACCTTTTATATTTGTACCTTGTCAATTTCTTGGATTAACTTGTTACCACCTCATAAAATGGGAGAATTACAAGTGTGTCATAATGGCTAAAAACCATTATATTGTGTAATTCTCACCATAGTGTTTGAAGTGTGAGGGGGGTAAAAGGGATGATCAACACCTCATTAAAAGTGTTCCAAGTTGGTAACTTGGCCCCCAAGAAAATCCTTAAGGATTGCTTGTTTTTCAAGCAACCTATGGACTTTTTTTGTAAGGTTTTGGAAATTCAGGTATTCAATTGCAAAACTCTCAAGAAATAGACTTGGAGAGTTATGGGAAGAAAATGAATGGTATGAAAGTGCTATTGGAGGATCAAATTGCTCATGGAAGACAAGTTTGAACAAAGGAAACACTAAAGGCAATAAGGACCTAAATGTCCTAGTGTAAACCTGAAGGTGTTCAAGCTTTTGACTTAAGTCTAAGGGTGGAATTTTGGGGTTATCCCACCATGGGGGAGGCAGCCATGACTTTACAATTAGTCAAAATTGTTGGGCACATGTGTACCAATGAGTTTAATACAAAGAAACCATAATTAGTAAGAAGGAAAATGACATAAAGCAAGGTTAAGCTTGTTAAGTGTGTTTTGGTGCCCTTAAGCTCATTTAAGGCCATTTAAGTGGCCAAATCAGTTATGCCACTCTCATTTTCGTCCTCCCCCAGCCCAAGAACACAGCTATACTTCCTCCATAGCTACCACACCTCAAACTTGCAATTGATTGAAATTGAAGGCAAAAGGAAGCAATTGGAAGCAAACTAGAGCTATTTCTTGCATACCTCAAGGATCAAGCTTGATTTTCGGCCTACCCACTTTGGTAAGGGTTATCTTGCTCTCATGGGTTGTTTCTTTATTTTCAAACATCCATGGAGCTATGGCTAAGATTGAAAGAGAGCCATGAGCTTGATGAACCAAGCTTATTGAGGGGAGTGCACTTGTTGAAGGTTTTGTGACCTAGTGTGAAGTGCACAAAGATGGCAGTAAAATGAGGGTTTCTAGAGCCCAAAGTTAGTACTAACTACTTTTAAAATCCTCCTAAGACCAAGCATTAGCTTGAGGAGGGCTGCCATAGTGATTTGGTTATGTTTATTATGTGTTTTATGGACTAACCTATGGTTATTGTTGCTGCTGCATTCCATGTGTTTGTTGGTTGTGAATGGCTGCTGCATTTCGTTGCTATATCTTGTATATATGCATTATGGTTTTTTTGTTTTAGTGTCTTTGGATTCAGGTTTTAATGAGGTTCACATTACCCTAAGAAACCAAGTGTTACCCTTACTAAGTTTCTCAATGAAACTTACTCCCCTCAATTCTGTCATTTCAGGTCCAGCAGCAAGATCACCATCAAACTAACCTTTGTGGTTTTATTTTTGGTCTGAAATTTCAGGTACATGAACTTCCCTATGTCTAGTAGTGATCTGGAAATTTTGGTGATTTTAGGAGTACATTTGGTATTTTTAATGGTGGTACTTACCGTGTTGTGCAGCAGCTGTGCAGCATCCTGTTTTTGGAGTCCATTGTGTCTCAGGACCTCCTGTAACCTAGGGTACGTATTTAGCTGAGTTAAGACCATATTGTAGTGCATGTATGCATTTACATGTATTGTATGTAAGATGAGACAAGTTTGTGAACATTTGAGTAATGTTTTGGCTATGTAAGTGATGTGGTGCAAAGCTGCCTAAGTGTGAATGATAGGCTGCTTACTTGTAAATTTTTTTTTTGCCACATAAAGTGGCTAGATGCAAGAGAATATAATTAATATGTGTATTGGACATGTATGGGATAGCCTTGGATGGCTTTCCCCTTGTGAATGAAGTGTTTGCATGGTTTGGAAAATTTGTATGGGCAAAATGGTCCAAAAGTTGCCAGAATTTTGACCATGTACCTAAAGTTTAATATCTCCCTGTGTACAATGAATATTGGAATGAAATTCTGACCACACCTAGAGAAGATCTAGAGGTTGAACTGGAATTTTGAATTTCTGTATTTGGATCCTTTTAGCCAAAGATATGACATTGCAAAATTTGGCTGAGTTACTGTTCATTTGTTCAGAATTTTGTATCCAACTTAAAAAATCCATAACTTGGTCCATAGGTGGGCTATTGATGCAAAAAAAAAAATTCCTTGGTTTGCTCTAAATCTCTCATTCATAGTGGAGGAAATAAAATGGGGGTGTATGAGGCTAGAATGATACATTTTATTAGTGGAAGTTACAGATGTAGTAGCTGGCCACTAGAACTTAACAAGATTGCCTAATGTGTGGAAGCCAAAACTAAGACTTGTGCTAGTGTTTTCCTTCTTTGATGCCATGGTGTGAATGAAATGTGAATATGTGTGTGATGGTTGGACCAATATGCATGTATTTACATAGTGCCCAAGAGGGCCACTTGGGTATGCACACTAAGGGTAGTGTTCTGATGGCCTATAGAACATTACCAATCCTGGGAGTCTAAATGCACAGTTTTGGCACCATAACTGGACTACCCCAGAGCGGGTAACATAACTCTTTCATGAGGTCATGGTATTTTGATAAGTTAGGGTCCTTGGCCATGTATTCTCCCGTCATCTAGCGAACCACCTGTTATGAATCACTCTAGGTCTTTAGATTTTTAACACCAACTCTTTTTGCTAATCTTAAGCCTACTATGAGAGCCTCGTATTCAAAAATATTATTGGTGACATGGAATCCGAATTTGATAGCATTCGACGCCTCCATACCTTTGGGTTCTTAGAGTATACTCTAGCACCCTGGTGTTCTGCTCCTAAAGTGCCACTTACGCAGGGCTACAATTTGGGTTGCTCGTAACTGAGGTTACTCAATGCTTCCTCGGTCTCGGGTATTTCGGTTATAAAATTTTCTAAGGCTTGAGATTTAATTGGTTCCTTGGTTCATATGTAATGTCATGCTCACAAATCTCAATAAACCATTTTTCTAACTAGCCTGAATGGCCCACCTTTTTCATGATATCCCGAAGATGTAGGTCACCTTGGACAGTAATGTAGTGTCCTTGGAAGTAAGGCCGAAGTCATTTACTTGCCATGACCAAGGCATGGATGGCTTTCTGCAATGTTGGGTACCTAACTTCGGCACCATGTAAGGACTTATTAACATAATATACCGACCACTGTTTTCCTCCTTCTTCCCTCACCAGAATTGAACTTACTACTTTTTCATTAACTACAAGGTAGAGGATGAGGGTTCTCCCTCCTTAGGTTGCCGAACTATCAATAGGTGGGATCGGTAATTCTTGAATTCATCCCAAGCCTTTTGACATTCTTCATTCCAACAGTGTTCTTCAGCATCGAGCTTATCTTCATTTTTGGCTGATTTGGTGAGCACTTTGAAGAATGGTTGGCACTAATCACTATATCTAGAGATGAATCTATTAATTTCCATTATCCTTCTAGTGAGTCTTTGGATATCCTTGGTGGTTGCAGGAGTTCAGAACCTGAGCAAGGTTTTGAAATTTTCTATATTAGCATCTATGACCCTTTCAGACACCGTAAAGCCAAGGAATCTATCTGCTCTTACCCCGAATACACATTTTTGGGGGTTGAGATGAATTCTGAATTTCTAAAGTTACTGGAAAGTTTCTTTCAAGTCTACTATATGATTTTTGGTAATTTTTCTTTTAACCATCATATCGTCAACGTATACATTGATGTTTCTACCAATATGGGAGTTCATCAGCCTTTGATATGTTGTTCCATCATTGTTCAGTCCAAAGGCCATCCTGACGTAATAATAAGTCCCAATGTCAGTAATGAATGAAGTTTTTTCATCATCTTCGGGGTTTATCCAAATTTTGTGGTACACACTGAATGCATCGAGGAGACCAAAAAGCCCACAGTCTGTGGTGGAGTCTACCAGTTGGTCTATTGAAGGCAGAGGATTTAAGTCTTTGTGACAAACATCATTGACATTTTAGAAGTTGATACACATTTAAAGCTTATCACACCCTTCCTTGCTAGCAACAAGGAAGTTGTTGAGCCAGTTAGGGTATTTGACTTCCTTTATTATACTGGCTTCCATTAGTCATTGGATTTCCTTTTTGACAAAGTTGTTCTTACATGCCAAGGTGCTATGTTTCTTTTGCCAAATTGGCTTTGCTTCAAGGCGTATTTTTAGACTATGAAAAATTTTGTTTGGATTTATCCGGAGCATATGCTTTGGGAAGTAGGCCAATAGATCATTGTTCATTAATAAAGGGGATACAAGTCTCTCTTTTTCACCTTCAGCCAGCTGTTTCCCAATTCGGGTGCTTTGGCCAAGAACTAATTCTACATCCTCGGTTTCTATTTTCCCACTATCATCATTTTCCCCTTCCAGCCTATCTTTGGCAAGTATGTCATTCTTCTTTGAAGTCTGGATGTGAACTTGTGGATAGTTTTATCTTGCCTTGACAAACACCCTCCTAACCCCAACTTGACTGTTGTACATTTTTGCATCTACTTCTTTCACCTTGAATGTGACAGTTAGATACTTTACGTCCGTTTAGAGGTGAATGTTGGCCTGTGTTTGTCTGGCAAAGATGGCATGGTGAGATGATGGTACATCAATGACTATGTACCTTGTCATACTCGAGGCAAGGAGTTCCTCTCTCATCTTTACCGAAGTACCTTTCAGCATAAGTGGGAGGTCAATCCATCCCAAGACGTGGAGTTTACTAGGTCCAACCCCAAAGGTGGGTGAAGTCATCAGTTTGAGCTCATTCTCATTGACACCCAAGAATGGTAGTGGATGTGAAAAAAAGACATCTGTTTTTGACCCAACGTCTAAGAATACTCTCTTGGCATCACAATTTCTGATCCTAACTATCATCAAAATAGGATCGTTGTTACCCACCCTAGGCTAGTCTAGTTATGGTGCCAAAATCATGCATTTAAAATCCCAGGATTGATATGTCTTGTAGGCCATCAGAATAATACCCTTAATGTGCAAACCCAAGTGGCCGTCTTGGGCACTATGTTAATACATGCTTATTGGTCCAACTGTTACCCACTCTGGGTAGTCTAGTTATGGTGCAAAAACTATGCATTTAAACTCCTAGGTTTGGTGTGTCCTGTTGGTCATCAAAACAACACCCCTAGTGTACATACTCAAGTGACCCTCTTGAGCAGTATGTAAATACATATTGGTCTAACCATAACACACATATTTAAATTTATGCACACTATGGTAGCTAAGAAGGAAAACACTAGCACAATTTTTAGTTTTGGCTTCCACACATTACACATTCTTCTCAAGTTCTAGTGACCAGCTACTACAGCTATAACTTCCACAAATAAACTGTATCATTCTAGCCACATACCCCCATGTTTTATTTGCTCCATTACCAAGTACAGACATAGAGAAAACCAAGGAATTTTGTTGTACATCAATAGCCCACCTATGGACCAAGTTATGGATTTTTGAAGTTGCTTACCAAAATTCTGACCAAATAAACAGTAACTTAGCCAACTTTGCAATGTCATATCCTTGGCTATAGGACTCCAAATTCAGAAATTCCAAATCCCAGTTCAACCTATGGATGTTCTCTAGTCGTGGATAAAAACAAATATTCCTCCTACCCAGGGAGATATAGAACTTTAAGTGTAGAGTCAAAATTCTGGTCAATTTATGACCATTTTGCCCATACAAAATTTCATAAGTGTGCAAACACTTCATTCACAATGGGAAAACCCTCCAAAGCTATTCCATATATGTCCATTACACATATGAATTACATTCCTTTTCCTTTAACAACTTTATGTGGCCAAAACAGAATTTACAAGTAGGCAGCCCATCATTCACACTCAGGCAGCTTTGCACCACATCACTTACATAGCCAAAACATTACTCAAATGTTCACATACTTGTCTCATTTTACATACACTACATGTACATGCAGACATGTACTACATAATGGCCTTAACTCAGTTAAATACGCACCCTAAGTTACAGGAGTGCCTGAGACACAATGGACTCCAGAACAGCGGACAGCTGTTGCACAACACAATAAGTACCACCATTAAAAATACCAAATGTGCTCCTAAAATCACCAAAATTTCCAGATCATGACTAGACATATGGAAATTTATCTACCTGAAATTTCATATTAAAAATCAAACCAAAAAGGTTAGTTTGAATGTGATCTTTCTGCTGAACCTGAAATGACAGAATCAAGGGGAGTATGTTTCACTGAGAAACTTAGTAAGGGTAACACTTGGATTCAATAGGCAATGTGACCATCATCATTACCTACATCCAAAGACACTAAAACACAAAAACCACAATGCATATATACAAGATAAAGCAACCAAATGCAGCAGCCATTCACAACCAACAAACACATGAAATGTGGCAGCAACATATACCATAGGTTAGTCCATAAAACATGTAATAAACATAACCAAATCACTACGGCAGCCCTCCTTAGGCTAATTCTTGTTCTTAGGAGGATTTTAACACTAGTTAGTACCAACTTTGGGCTCTAGAAAGCCTCATTTCACTGCCATCTTTGTAAACTTCACAGTAAGTCACAAAACCTCCGGTAAGTGCACTCCCTTCATTAAGCTTGGTTCATCAAGATCATGGCTCTCTTCCAAGCTTAGCCCTAACTCCATGGTTTCTTGAAAATATAGAAAAAATCCCATGAGAGCAAGAGATCCCTTACCAAAGTATGTAGGCCGAAAATCAAGCTTGATCCTTGAAGTATCCAAGCAATAGCTCTATTTTGCTTCCAAATGCTTCCTTTTGCCTTCAATTTCAATCAATTGCAAGTTTGAAGGTGTGGTGGCTGTGGAGGAAGTGTGGCTCTATTCTTGGGCTGGAGGAGGATGAAAATGAGAGAGAGATAAGTGATTTGGCCACCTAAATGGCCTTAAATAAGCTTAAGGTCACAAAACACACTTAACAAGCTTAACCTTGCTTTAGGTCATATTCCTTCTCACTAATTATGGTTTCTTTGTCTTAAAATCATTGGTACACATGTGCCTAAAATTTTTTACTAATTATCAAGTCTTGGCTGCCTCCCCCATGGTGGGATAACCCCACAATTCGACCATTTGACTTAAGTCAAAAGCTTGAACACCTTAAGGTTTACACTAGGACATTTAGGTCTTTAATTCGTTTAGTGTTTCCTTTGTGCAAACTTATCTTCCATGAGCAATTTTGTCATCCAATAGCACTTTTATACCATTCAAATCATTCCCATAACTCTCTAAGTCTCTTTCTTGAGAGTTTGGCAATTGAGTAACCGAATTTCCAAAACCTTACAAAAGAATCCATAGATTCCTTGACAAACAGGCAATCCTTACGGCTTTTATTGAGGGCCAAGTTACCCACTTGGAACACTTTTAAGGAGGTGTTCATTATACCTTTTACCCCTCACACTTCAATCACTATGGTGAGAATTACACAATATAATGGTTTTTAGCCATTATGACACTTGTAATTCTCACATTTTTGTGGGGTGGTGACAATCCTCCTCCCCCCCTTAAAAACTTTGGTCCTCCAAAATATTCTTTAACTTCATGATGGCCTGTGGTGGCTTTATCGTGTGTCATTGTAAGAGCAGGGAGGACTTCTGATGGAGGAGAGCACTTTGAGAGGAGATTCCCTAGTGGAGGATACCTGAAATACTTCAGAAAACACAGGTTATGAGATCCCTAGTGTGTATTCCCGGGGAGGAGCCTCCGACGCCCAAGTCAGTATTTTCAGATAACTGGATTATGTGGTCTTTTGTGTATTCAAAAAGAACTTTTCCTCTTACCCTCTTACTCTTCTGCTAGGATGCTTTCTGGGTGTTTTATAAAGGAGGCGTGCAAAAGCCATTCCCCTCTTGTGGTCGTCCCAGATTACGACACGTGTCTGATGGGATATGATCCCTGCTTTTCCGGGAACGAAGGGACGCTTATCTCAGCAAAAGTCGCTGAGCTGACAGCCTAGGCATTCCGAGGGTGTCGTATCGAGGTGTCCCTCTGATGGCATGCCAGAATGTACTTGGGGGACGACTTTATGGAGAGGTGTCAGACGCTCCTTAAATGCTTTGTTCGCACCTTCTGAGGTTACTTTAACGTCTCGAGAAATATATTCCCTGAGGATGGTTCCACCGAGGGGTACTTCTGTTTCCGAAGAGGGTCCGATCGCTCTACCGAGGTTGGTCCTACCATTCCCTAAAGAAGCGAATTCCCTACATTAGGCCAGGGGGATCGTTTATCCTTCTGACCTCGGCTGGCAGTTTCCCTCTGCCGAAGTCGGTACTCCGTCAAGTTTGGGAGCTCGGCCAGTGATGGGCACCTCGGCTATCAGATGCCCCCTCTCGGAGAGCCGGAGCGGGTGCTTCGGCTATGTTTTCGAGAAGGTCCTTTTGCCCATCTAGCGGCTGAAACTTTTCTTGGAAAGTTGCCTCACTTCAGAAGTCGTCTCCTCGGAGCCGAGGTACCCCCCTCTAGTTTTCTGGATGTCCTCGGAATGTATGTTACTTTTTTCTTTTAGCTTTTTCTGCCGGGGATCTGTGAATCATCGCGTCCTTTGGCTAGGGGTGTCAGTCATGGGTAACCGTGCCTGGGTTTTTGCGATGTTAGAGGGACGTGCCCTGGTTCTTCATCCTGTGTGACACGTGGACACTGTTGGATGGTGAAACAGTTATGTTGGTTATGTCAACTGCACCTCTTCGCCTTCAAGGAGTAAAAATGAGGCGGTTTCATCTTCAAAGGATGATTATGACGCCGTTTCACTTATCCTTCTTCGGTCTATATAAGCACCTTCCGTCCCATTTTGTCTCACTCTTTTGCTTTAGCTCTCGTCTGTTCTATAGCCTTTTCTTGCCCTTTTCCTTTTTCCGGCGGTGAT
The DNA here is from genome assembly GCA_005392925.1 of Aquilaria sinensis. Classification (NCBI taxonomy): domain Eukaryota; kingdom Viridiplantae; phylum Streptophyta; class Magnoliopsida; order Malvales; family Thymelaeaceae; genus Aquilaria; species Aquilaria sinensis. The sequence goes on from SMDT01000117.1 coordinate 120,256, forward strand.
TCTTGCGGCAGAGTGACCTCCGGCGATTCCTTGCAGCGGCGTCTCACAGCCCAGGCTTTGGCAAAGTCTTTGGTAGGTGTTCCTTTTTGTGGTTTGTCATTGTTCCTCTATTTCTCCCAAAGTCATCTCTCTTTTTCTTTTCTTTGAAAAATGTCAAATCCGACTCCATTAAGTCCGACTCCATTGATGACTGTGCGCCCTCTTTCTGCAAACCTTGCTTCCCTTGAAGCTTATCCTTGTTTCACTACTTTAGAAAAGATGAAAAAGTGGGTGGCCAAGTACTACCTCTCCTCTTATATCACACCGAGGTTACCTCTCCCGGGATCTTATGGTTACACAGCTTCTTCGGGGGAGGTTACCGTTTACCGAGCTCAGTTGAAAGCCGGTCTTCGGTATCCCCCTCATCGCATGATATGCGAATTCTGCAAATTCCACAGCATTGCCGTGAACCAACTCCCCCCAAATTCTTACTCTTACTTTAATGCTTTCCTCTGCATGTGCGGGGTGTTCGGCATAAACCCCCACTTCCTCTTCTTCATGTAATACTACAAACTCCACCCGGTCCCGAAGGGTGGTTTTTACTACCTTCTTCCCCGAGGGTCCGGGAGTAAGAAGTTCATGTTTACCTTCGACACTAAGGACAGTTGGCGAGGGTGGCAGAAGAAGTTTTTCTTTTTCCGGGTTCCCGAGTCTTGGAGACTTGTGCCTATTAGATGGGCTTCAGGGACTTTGAAGGCTGACGTCGTCGATCCCCGGAAGCTCTTCACTCCGGTATTGCTTGCGGATTTTGACAACTTCGACAAACGTATTCGGTTAGTGTCGGACTGGGACTCTGGGGCTCCTTCACGTTCACCCTACCCTTTTCCCATTAAGTGGGATCTTATGTCCGAGGAAGTTCTTCAGGAACTGGGAGTGATAACTGCCCACAAGAGTCACCCCGGCATGCCCGTGCCTGTTCTTCCGGGGAAGAAAGCCTGGATAGTCATGCTCCTTTGGCGTGAAATTTCTTATCAGGCTTTTTCCGAGAGTAAGTCATCTTCCAGGGTTTGGTATCTGGTTTTCTTTTGGACTTACACTGATATTTTACATTTTTACAGAGATGGGCGATCAGTCTGCCGAGTTTTATAAATCACTCTTCGACAGTCAGGCTAAGCGGGGAGAGCAAGTACGCAGGAAGGCTTCTAGTAAGAGGAAGAAGTCGACTGCCGGCCCTTCTAAGTCCAAGAAGGCCAAAGCTACCACTCCTCCTCCCTCCGAGAATGTAGTTGAGGTGGAAGATCAGTCTCTGCTCAACTTCCCACGATCGAGAACCCTTCTTCGGACCCTGACATCTTCAGGGAGACACTGAGTCCTGCCCCTGCTACCGAGGTTCCAGCAGAGCGAACGTCTGCCCAGGAGTTTGAAGAGGGCAGAATGAGGAAGGGAAAGAACGTCACTGAGGATGCTCGGGAGGTCGGTTCTGAGGAGTGCGTCCCCGAAGTTCCACCAGGTTGGTTCCTTAGCCATTCCGCTACAAATCTCAGTATTTTTTGTATCTACTATTTTTTGGATGAATGGCTAAGGGATGATGTCTTGATGGAACTTCGGCATGACCTTGCAGAGAACGCCCCTACTGCTTCCTGGGTAGAGACTTATGCCCTTCGGAGGGCTCTTCGGGACCGACGGATTCCGTGGGACAAGGTGCCACGGGAGCCCTTCTGGACGTTCACAAAGGACATGGATTTGTTCTCTGAGGATAGCGAGCTGATGGCTCCACAAATGGCGGCGGGGGTGCTGACTAACGCCACCTTTCAGTCCCTTACCACCGAATGTCCCAGCGAAGAGATCCTCGTAGCGAGGATGACCGAGCACGTTGCTCAGGTGATCCTTCCTTTTTAGAAAATTGTTCTTCTAAGCTATCACTGCCTTCCGATACTTATTTGATGGCTTTTTTTTTCTACAGCTTTTGGCATATAGCGGGTACTTCCGCGCCTGGTCAGCGAAACAAACGGAGACCCGCTCTCGGTCCGAAGATTCGTTGCGCAAGACAAAGAAGTCTCTCGCCCAATATGCCCTAAAATATGGCAAGTTAAACAAAATTGGAAAGGAGGACCTTGCGAGTCTTCGGGCCGAGGTTGTGTCCAGTAGGCAGGAGCTTCTCTCTGATTTCTCAGCCAACGTTGAAGAACTCGGGTCAAAGTGCGTGACTCTTTCTTTAGAGAATGAGGCTCTTCGGAAGAAGACCGCTCAAGACGACGAGGATCTTGCGAAGGCACTCGCTTTGAATGCCGATCTTCAGGCTGAGATTGCATCGCTGAGGAAGAAGGAGACGAAGAGCAGGAAGAAGAATAAGCTGGAAGAGAAGATTGTCGCGCTAAAAGCTGAGCTGGCGGCTCTTGGCGCTGAGAAGGACCGTAGCGAGCAAATGTCGAAGACGTCTTACCAAGATGGTTTTTGCTTGGCTCATCACCAGGTCCTCGCTCGGCACCCTGGGCTTGACCTTTCTCACTTGTCTGCTTTGGATTTTCCCAAAGAGCCCAGATCTTCATGGTCCAAAGTCGAGTTCCTCAATCTTCCTCCGGCTCGGCCTGTGTCTTTGACTGAGCCATCCGGGGATGATAATCTTGGAGAAACGTCGGATACCCCTGCTTAGTCGTACGCTTTCTTTTTCCTTCTTTGTATTTTTTGCCTTAGAATTTTTTAATGAAGAATTTTTTTCTCCATTCTCCGTTCTTTCTTCCAAATATGCTTTCTCAGAAGCTGGTATGATTCTAAGTGTACATTTTTGGCGAACACCTGCACCTTATTTTTGGGAAGGAACCTTTTTGGACTCCTTTCTTGCTCGGACGGGTTTTTAAGCCTAGTGAGGAATTTTGTAAGGAAGAATCGTCAAGGCATACTCTTTCGGTAACGAGGGCATATTCATCATGTATTTTTACTGACAACTTCGGGGAGGACTATCTTATAGGCTTTCTTCAAAAAAAATGTCTAAGTATAGAATTTTTTCAGAGAGTCTGAATGCCAGGTATTCTTTAACTCTACTCCCTCAATATTACCCAACCTAAAGACCCCTGGGCGAACTTCATCGAGGACCAAATAGGGTCCACTCCAATTTTCCCGAAGTACCCCTTGCGATGGCCTTCACTGTTCGAACTCGGCCTTCTGGAGAACAAGGTCTCCCTTTTTGATCTCCTTTTTCCTTACATGTAAATTGGCGGTGCGTGCTATCTGTTGCTGGAAGGCCTTTCGCGGTGTTCTTCGAGGAGGTCCAGTTTTGCTCTCAGTCCAAGATCATTTCCTCCTTCATCGAACACCTGTACTCTTACCGAGGGCTGCATGACTTCAATGGGAATAATGGCCTCAGTCCCGTATATGAGCGAGAAGGGAGTCTCTCCCGTGGCTCTTCGGGGAGTCGTTCGGTAGCTTCATAGCACACTTGGAAGCTCTCCTGGCCATTTCCCTTTTGCCTCTTTTAGCCGTTTTTTCAGGCCATCTTTTATTGTTCTGTTAGATACCTTGACCTGCCCATTGCTCTGAGGGTGAGATACTGGGGCAAAATGTATCTTGACGTGAAGGTCCTCCATGAATTCCTGGAACCCCTTGTCTGTCAAATGAGTCTCGTTATCAGCCACTATTACCCTCGGAATGCCAAATCGGCATATAATGTTCTTCCATACAAATCTTTGAGCGTCCTTCACCGAGATTGATGCTAGCGGTTCTGCCTCTATCTACTTAGTGAAATAGTCCACTGCGATGATGCAAAATTTTACTCTGCCGGGGGCATTTGGGAGAGGTCCGATGAGATCAATGCCCCATACGGGGAAGGGGTAGGGATAGTCTGTTGCATTTATTCTTTCCGAGGGTAGCTTTTGGATATTGGCGTGCCTTTGGCAGTTGTCGCATCTTCGGATGAATTGCCTTGCATCCTTTCTTAGGGTAGGCCAAAAGTAACCTTGGCGTAGTATTACTCCTACGAGGGCATCTGTTCCTATATGGGAGCCACACACTCCTTCATGTACTTCTTCAAGTATTATTTTGGCGTCATCCTCGCCTATACATCTTTGTAGAGGACTTGCGTTCCCTTGTCTGTACAGTTCTTCCCCAACGAGGAAGTACCTCCCTGCACGCTTTCGGACCTTTGCGGCTTCTTTAGGATCCTCGGGAAGCTCTGAAGTTGCCAAATATCTATTGAGGGAGCTTTGCCATCCCTCCCCCGAGGTTTTTATGCACATTAACTCCGTGCTGGGGTGTTTTAGCACTTCGGTGGGTTCCTTAGCCTTGGCCAAGGCATCCGCTTGGGTATTATCCCTTCGGGGCACGTTCTTTATGTGCACCGAGTCGAAATCCTCAATGAGTTTCTGAACGAGGTCGTGATACTTAGCCAAAATTGGGTCCTTTGCCGCATATTCTCCCTTCGTCTGTCGGACTATTAACTGTGAATCACTGTGGGCCACAAGGTTCTTCACACCTACTTTTCTGGCCATTTTCAGTCCGGCTATGAGGGCTTCATATTCGGCAATGTTATTGGTAACATTAAAACCGAATTTGACTGCTTTAGAAGCTTCCATGCCTTCGGGACCCTGAAGGACTATTCCAGCTCCTTGATGCTCTGCGCCTGACGCTCCATCGACGAAGAGCTTCCATTCTGGATCAGTCTCCGTTTCACCTCCCGCGAGTGCTTCGATCTTTTCAATCTCGGGAATCTCCGCAATGAAGTCTGCAAGTGCCTGAGCCTTTATTGCCTTTCTAGGCTCATAAGTAATGTCATATTCACTGAGCTCGATGCACCATTTTGAGAGTCTTCCCGAATGCTCCATTTTTTTCATCACATCTCGCAGGGGAAAATTACTTCGTACGGTGATGGCGTGTCCTTGGAAGTAGGGTTGTAATCTCCTACCCGCCAGCACTAACGCGTAGATAGCTTTTTGGAGCAATAGATACCTCGTCTCGGTGCCATGCAGGGACTTGCTTATGTAATACACCGGCCATTGTTTCCCAGCCTCTTCTTTCACTAAGACAGAACTTACCGTCTTTTCGGTGACTACAAGGTAAAGGATGAGGGGTTCCCCCTCCCGAGGTTGTCGAAGTGTTGGGAGGCGAGTTAGATAACTCTTGAGCTCTCCCCAGGTTTTCTGGCATTCTGTATTCCATGGATGTTCCTGGATTTCGGAGGTACCACCTTCCTTGTAGACTTTGGTGAGTACTTTGAAAAACGGGCGACATCGGCCACCATACCTGGAGATGAATCTACTTAGGGAGGTGATCCTCCCGGTAAGCCTCTGTATGTCTTTGATAGACGTAGGTGTCTGAAAATTCAACAGGGCTTTCACTTTCTCAGGGTTAGCATCTATTCCCCTTTCTGACACCATAAACCCGAGAAATTTTCCTGCGTTTACTCCGAACACACACTTTTCGGGATTAAGGCGAATGCCGAACTCTCAAAGTTGTCGGAAGGTTTCGGTTAAGTCGGTGATATGATTACTGGTCACTTTGCTCTTGACTATCATATCATCGATGTACACTTCCATGTTCCTACCGATCTGTGCGTCAAATACCTTGTTCATCAGTCTTTGGTAGGTAGCTCCTGCGTTTTTGAGCCCGAAGGGCATTCTGACATAGCAGTAAGTACATATCTCTGTGATGAATGCCAATTTTTCCTCATCCTCGGGGTTCATTCAGATCTGATGATACCCGCTAAAGGCTTCGAGGAAGCTAAGCAGTCCGTACTCGGCAGTTGCGTCTACCAGCTGATCTATGGCCGGTAATGGGTAGGAGTCTTTTGGACAGGCATCGTTTAAGTTTCGGAAGTCGATGCACATTTGAAGCTTTTAACTACCTTCTTTTGTGGCTATAACCAAATTGCTGAGCCATTCGGGGTATTTACTTCCCTTATTACCCCGGCCTTGATGAGGCGACTAACTTCGGCCTTGACGAAGGACTTTTTGTGAGCTGATAGATTCCATTTTTTCTGCCGAATTGGTTTGACGTGTGGTTGCACTTTAAGATTATGGTGGACTATGCTGGGTCAACCCCAGGCATATCATTCGGCGAATAAGCAAATAGATCCTTGTTCATGCACAAAAAGGATACAAGCCTCTTTTTGTTCCCTTCGCCCAGTTTCTTCCCAATTCGGGTGTTTCGGCCGAGGATCAATTCTACATCTTCTGTTTTTATTTTTTCAAGGCTTTCCGTTTCTTCTGTCGTTGCCTTTTCGTCCATCAAGACCTTTTTTCCTTCTGCCGAAGTCTGTACCTGGATCTTGGTTGGGCTTTGCCTGGCCCTCGTGAAGACTTTTCTAACCTCGGCTTGATCAATGAAGATTTCAGCGTCTCCATCTTCGGTGGCGAAGGTGACCGTCAGGTACCTTACATCTGGCCGAATGTGAAAATTACCCTGAGTCTGCCTTCCCAGAATGGCGTTATATGCTGACGGTACATCAATGACTATAAATCTTGTCCTGCCGGAGGCGATTAACTCTCTTTGCTTTTGGGGGAGACCCCTTTCAGCATCACAGGCAGGTTGATATACCCAAGGACTGGAAGTTCAGATGGTCCGACGCAGAAGGTGGGGGAACTGACTGGGCTAAGGTCACTTTTTGAGATGTCTAATTTACCCAGCAGATGAGAGAAAATGACGTCGGTGTTCGAGCCGTCATCAAGGAGCACTCTCTTGACGTCCTAGTTCCCTATTCTTGCCATGACAAGGAGGAGGTCGTCGTGAGGGAATTTTATTACAGACCCATCCCTACGGGTGAGCCTTCGCGAGGAGCTCCCGTACTCCATGATGGAGACTTCTCTCATCTTTCTTTTTCTCTAGGCCAAGGGCATCCCAGTAGTGATGGTTTGGATGATCCCTGCTGAGGGTGGCAGACTTTTCCAAGGACTTCGGTCCTGCCGTCTATCCGAGTCATACTCTTCATCATCTACTCTCCTCTGCTCTTCCTTTCTCCCTTTCGAAGAGGGCATCCGCAGATATCGCCGAAGTTGACCCTGTTTGATCAGGGACTCGATGTACTTTTTCAACTGGTAACAGGCTTCAGTGTCACGGCCATGTTCCCGGTGAAATTGACAGAATTTTTTCATATTCCTTTTATTCTCCGGGGCCATGGCCTTTGGCCTTGGGACTATGGTCCCTTGCCTTTCTAGGGCCGTTAGAATGCTAGCTCTTGTGGTGTTCAAGGGAGTGAATGCTGCGGGCCTCTTTCCTCTTTGCCTGTAGGACCGCTCTCCCTCGTTCTGCTGGCGCGGCTGGTGGCCAGGCCCTTCGGTGCGAGGGTGTTCTGCCTTAGGTCCTCCCATTCTGAGTTCTTCAGCCGTCATGTGTTGTTCGGCTCTTCTGTAAAATTCCCCAAGAGTTTCTGGGGGATCTTTGGAGAACTCGTAGAACAGCTGGGAGTCCCTCCGTAGTCCTCTGACCATTGGCAGGATGCAAATTTCCAGTCAAAAGTCTGGTACGCTCAGTGCTTCTCGATTGAATCTTTCAACATAATCGTGGATGGTCTCCCCTCCTTTCTGAGCTATTTCAAACATTTGCACTGGCATTTTGGCAGTTGGCCTACTACCAATAAACTGTTGGGTGAAAGCAGTAAATAGTTCTTGGAAGCTCAACAAACTTCCTAGGGGCAAAGAGCCATACCATGCCGTTGCTGGTCTTGAGAGAGTCACCTCAAAGCATTTACAGAGCGTGGCGTCATCCATGCCATGGAGCACCATACTTCGCTTATATTTTGTCAGGTGCACCTGGAGGTCACTTCGCCCATCATACATTTCCAGACGAGGAACCCTGAAATCACTGGGCATAGGCGCCTCTACTACCTCGCGTACGAAAGGTGACTCCTCTCCGGTGTAGGAGTCGGACAACCGGGACCAGATTGGTTTTCAAGAGATCTGTGTCTCTACCTTTTCCAGCCTTCCGAAGATCCTTTCCATAAGGGTGGCAGTGCTGGTTCTTTCCTGCCGTCGTGTGTTTGCTGGTAGTGGCGAATTTCTTCTTCGCCTTAGGGAACGACTCCGGCGAGGAGGAGAAAGGGACCTCTGGTAAGGGGATGCGCTCCGTTGACAGGAGGCCCTGGTCCCTTTTGGGGCTCCCCCTCTGGTGGGGCGTATCTCAACGGGTTAACCATCTGTTGAATATGCGTCAAGGGAGTCTCCACTCCCTGAACTTCGGTGAGTAGATCGCGAGCTCCTTTCCCGACAAATGGTCGGGGGTGAGGCTCTTTGAGTGGGTGGAGGTTGGGGCAACCTCTGATCAAGCTGCTGAGTGATTTCGGCAACGATAGAACGCTGGAAATCCCGTAGGAAGCTCATCGTTACCGTTACAGGACGGTCGTCCTCCATCATGGAAGTTTTTGCCAGAGGCAGAGGGGTCGCCTGTTGAGTCTCAGGTGCAAGGGGGAATCTTGAAATCCCTTTGTCCTTTGAGCGCCGAGTCTCCACGACGGCGACATGGGATAGGTTTCCCACAGATGGCGCCAAATGATGGCCTGCGGTGGCTTCATCGTGTGTCATTGTAAGAGCAGGGAGGACTTCTGATGGAGGAGAGCACTTTGAGAGGAGATTCCCCAGTGGAGGATACCTGAAATACTTCAAAAAACACAGGTTAGGAGGTCCCCGGTGTGTATTCCCGGGGAGGAGCCTCCGACGCCCAAGTCAGTATTTTCAGATAACTAGATTATGTGCCCTTTTGTGTATTCAAAGAGAACTTTTCCTCTTACCCTCTTCCTCTTCCGCTAGGATGCTTTCTGGGTGTTTTATAAAGGAGGTGTGCAGAAGCCATTCCCCTCTTGTGGTCATCCTAGATTACGACACGTGTCCGGTGGGATGTGATCCCTGCTTTTCCGAGAACGAAGGGACGCTTATCTCAGCAAAAGTCGTTGAGTAGACAGCCTAGGCATTCCGAGGGTGTCGTATCGAGGTGTCCCTCTGATGGCGTGCCCTAGTGATAGCGTGTCAGAATGTACTTGGGGGACGACTTTACGAAGAGGTGTCAGAAGCTCCTTAAATGCTTTGTTCGTACCTTCTGAGGTTACTCTAACGTCTCGGGGAATATATTCCCCGGGGATGGTTCCACCGAAGGGTACTTCTGTTTCCGAAGAGGGTCCGATCGCTCTACCGAGGTTGGTCCTACCATTCCCTAAGGAAGCGAATTCCCTACATTAGGCCAGGGGGATCGTTTATCCTTCTGACCTCGGCTGGCAGTTTCCCTCTGTCAAAGTTGGTACTCCGTCAAGTTTAGGAGCTCGGCCAGTGATGGGCACCTCGGCTATCACTTCAGATATTCTCCAGGATACCTTTCAATAAGGTCTTTTTTAGTTTCCCAGGTTGCTTCTATTTCAGAGTGGTGTGACCACTGAAAAAACACTGAACTTTAACTATGGGAATATGTTTGTTTGTTAACCTTCTGGTGTCCTTGGCTAAGATAGCTATAGGTTTATCTTCATATGTCAAGTTAGGTTGCAACTGTATGTCTTCCACTATAATAACATGCTTTGTGTCCAATAGACACTTCTTAACCATATTGATGAGAAAAATATTATGAACACTTAAAATGCTTGGCTGTATAGCTAACCTGTATGCTACCTTGCCAACTCTGTCCAAGATCTGATAAGGACCTATGTATCTTGGAGCTAACTTGGTGCTTCTGCCAAATCTGACAGTGCCTTTTGTTAGTGCAACTTTCAGCCAAACATTGTCACGAACCTTAAATTCCAAGTTTCTCATTCTTTTGTTCAAATAGCCTGTAGTCCTTTAGGCACATAGATTCAATCCATAAAGTACAGTAATCCTTGATTGTAGGCAAAGGATTCATACAAGGAACCTTTTTCCTCTCCTAAAATCCTTTCACATTTCTCAGTCCACCTAAATCTTTGACCCTTCTTGGTCAGATGAGTAAAAACTGAGGCAATCATGGAAAAGCCTATTACAAATCTCTTATAGTATCCAGCTAATCCTAGGAAACTTCTGATTTCCTTTACAGTCCTTGGTCTGTCCCACTTTTGCACTGCCTTGAGCTTTTCAACGTCTGCCTTATGGCCTTGTGCATCTATGATGTGCCTTAGGAAAGACACTTCCTTTATCCAGAATTTACACTTGGATAAATTGGCAAAAAGCTGATGTTCCAATAGAGTTTTTAAGACAATCTTCAAATGATGTTGATGTTTTATCCTTGGAATACACTAAGATGTCACCAATGAACACAACCACAAATTTGTCCAGATGTGGTCTGAACACTCTATTCATCAGGTCCATGAAAGCAACTGGGGCATTAGTCAGACTAAATGGCATGACTGTGTACTCATAATGGCCATATTTTCTCATTAATGCAGTCTTAGGAATGTCTTCTTCCTTTACTCTCTACTAGAACTATCTACATCTCAAATCTATCTTGGAGAAGATCTTAGCTCCCTTGAGTTGATCAAAAAGATCCTCAATCCTAGGGAGTTGATACTTGTTCTTGATAGTCACTATATTAAGCTTACTGTAGTCAATGCATAGTCTCAAAGATCCATCCATCTTTTTCACAAAGAGAATAGGAGCTCCCCATGGTGAAACACTTGGCCTTATGAACCCTTTTTCAAGAAATTCATCAAGTTGTTTCTTGAGCTCATTCATCTTTGTGATAGACATTCTGTAAACAGGTATGGATATTAGACTAGCTTCTGGTTGCAGCTTAATTTCAAATTCAATCTCCTTTTGTAGAGGATTAACTGGCAGGTCTTTAGGAAAGACTTGTGGAAAGTCCCTCACTATAGGTATTTTGTCCACTTCCTCATCACAGTGCAATTCATTCAATGCATAATAGTAATCATGCTCAGAAATCATAGGTATCTCATCTAGTACCTCTAGCTCCATGCCATGCATTTCATACACAAATTCCTTAGAATTCACTAATGCATGCAGTTCATCATCAAGCAATGTGATTTCCCTCTTAGCACAATCAATTCTTATGTTATGCATAGCAAGCCAATTCATACCTAGCACTAAATCATACTTATGAATATCCAACACTAGCAGATTAGTCATAACCTTAGTCTTTCCTACTACTAGCTCACAATCCTTACCTAGGTCATTAGTGAAAAGACATTGTGACACGGCCGTGCTTGGTCCCTGCCCAGGAAGCCCTGTGGGAGGTGGTCTCACAGTGGTTGCAATTGGCTAGTTATATATGTTCGCGGATTAAATCCCATGATACTAGTTGATTAACCTAGAATATGCAAGATGCAAGCTCTACATGCTTTGACTTGGATTAATAAAAACATAAAGCATTAGCTTGGCCAAGTAATTTCATAAAAACTAAGTATGATAGCCAATGTGGCGGAACGGGGCTCCAGTGCCCCATTGACTCATCTTGTAGGCCCTTAGGGACTATGTATCCCACTAAGTTACTATTGGCTAACTATTACTCGTCAAGATAATTTAAAACAATTTATATGCAACTAGTTTCTTAGCCTACCCAGTAAAAGATATGCATGCTTTTGTCCTGGCAATGCAAACGAATAAGTAGATTATTTGTTAAAAACGTTGCTCGAGCATTTCACTTAAAACATACTCAAAACGTGCCAAGCCAGTGAAATACTAGTTACTTCAACTTCAAGTAATAGTTTGTGCATACTTTACACCACTAGCATGCACTCAAGCTTAACTAGATGGTTTTACATCACAATGTATCCTAATAGAGGCAACTCCTTAGTACACAAGGTACTATATACATGAGACAAAAACCTAACTAAGATCATCTACTTGAGCCCCACCTTTGAGCTATCAAAGCTCTAAGTACAAGCCCTTCCTTAGTCCTCGTGCACCCTTTAACCTCTACACTGTAAAGGCACAAACTTAGTTAGTACATAGCTTAGTCCACAAGTAAACTTAGAATCACAAGGATTCTCAAGGGAGAATACCTACAAAATAGAAAGCTAAGGCCACAGCTATCATCTAATATTAGGCCTGGGGTTAGAACCTGCACAATAAACTTAAGGGAGTGAGTACATGAATGTACTCAGTAAGGGTCCCTTTGGTACCTGCAACAAGATAGCAGGAAGCCAACATGCAACCATGACAAACAAGCAAACAGACAAGTAGTCAACCAACAAACAAACTCAAGCAATAACAACATGTAAAATATGCAATGCAAGAATCTATAATATGAAATTCACATAACACTTGGGACTTCCTGCACACTAGGTGCCATAAGCCTGCCGTGAGCTCCAACGGCGGAGGTACTTGAAACACTGGCCCTTGTATCCCGGGTACTTTACCTCCCATAACTCCCACTTACGGGTTCTAGAGTAGGTCGTCACCTCCTCTCAAACTTACCCGCCTTTACCTTTAATTTATTGTATAAGGTAGCCTTCCTATGTGGTTTAACTAGCCAAACCCTTAGAGTTTAGCTTAGAGCTCCATAGTGGCTCGCTTACCAAACCAAATGGTTTGGTTGGGATCTACATAGGTTTCCTCTTTATTAACCATAGGTCTATGACATTCCACTCGGCCAACAAAGAGTCTGAAAACTGACTTAATCCCCTTAGTGCTCATTTAGGAACTTAAGCACTCTAATTTCCTTAGCCACAATTTCATACTCTTCCTTAACCACACAACTTAGCTACCACCTAAATAATTCATAATTCCTAACTTAGGAATGAGTTCTAGACCCAACCGAGGCTACGAAACATCTTAAGTTAGCCTAGGGATGAAAACCGAGAGTTTGAGACACTCTTAGGATGCCCGAAGCTTGGGGGCAAAATGCCCTGGGGGCGCCGTTGGTGACGCGTCGCCAAAGGCATCAATGTTCTGTGAACTTTTGCACTCTCGATGGCATGTCGCCAACTCGCGTCACCACCGGCGACACGTCGGCAATATGGCGTCACCACTGGCGACGCGTCACCAACATTTTCCAGCATTGCGCGACAGCGTGCGACCTTGCACGAAAACTGCTCAAACTTCCTCATCCCAAAAATCACATGGGTCTTGTTTCTACCTCATTCCCACAAAAAACACTTCATTTCTATGCATTATTTGAGCTTAATTGACTTGAACCCTTACCTCAACTCAGCCACAAAGCAAGAATCAAAGCACAAGCCATCCTTAGCTCAACCAAGCTCTCTTGAGTTCCACACCTAAAACCAACGTGATATGGCACCAATAACTTCAAACCAAGACAATTTCTAGCTATGGAAAAACTTAGAACCAGCCCATGAAAACCCAAGAAGCTTACCTACGAATTTTAAGTCCAAACAAGCATCAAAGAGCTAGTTGAATCTAAAGCACCAACAATGAAGCTTGAGGCTTCTTGTAAACACCTTGGGCCTTCAAAAATTGATGGAGAATTGTAGAAATGGGAAGCTTTGGAGCAGCAATTTTGGTGAGGAGATGAAGCTATGAAATTGGGGAAGGAAACAAATGGAAAGGGAAGGTAACTCACCCAAAAATATACTAACTCGCCCCCTCTAAGGCATACTTTTTCCACTCTTGCCCCTTGACCCACAACTTCTCATTTGTTTTTATTTGGTTACCAAACTCTCAACCCAAAACCATCTTTCCTTTATTCTAAAGGATGCCCAAAAGCCTCTCACACTTGGCCTCTTTGACACTTTGGCCACTTAAGATCTAAATGGCTTAAATAAACACTTAGTGCCATACTTCTAAAAACCTTCAAAGATGGTTCTAATAGCTAGGATAACTAATGGTCTTGATTTAACTAAGCCAAATTTTCTTACATGACCCTAATTCATCAAAATTATAGTCATGCTTCTAACTTGGGTCAAGATTACCAATTTACCTGCTTTTGACTTTAAGGTGCCAAACCACACTTAGGAACTCACTTACTTAGTTAAGCTTGCCTTTCTTTCTTAACAAGGTGCTAACTTGAGGTACTTAATTTAATAAAAACACTTAAACAAACTAAAATAAATACTTACTTGGTTAAGACTCTTCTTTAGCTAGGAGAGCCGCCACATCCTCCCCTCATTTAGAAATTTGGTCCTCCAAATTTTATCTTAATTGGCGAATTCACTTAGATATTGCCTTAGCATATCCTGCTCAGTCTCCCAAGTGGCCTGTTCCTCCCCATGGTTAGGCTATAGTACCTTGACCGTTGGGATCCGCTTTGTTCTTAGTTTCCGGACTTGGCGGTCAAGAAACTTGATGGGGCGTTCTTCATAACTTAGGTCCTCTCTTAATGGAATGATGGGTGGGGTTAACACTTGCCCAGGATTCACAATGCATTTCCTTAAGGAACTCACATGAAATACATTATGAACATGGGTTAAACTTGGTGGCAAAGCTAACCGATAAGCCACTCTTCCCACCCTTTCAAGGATTTTCAAAGGACCAATGTATCTTGGTGCCAACTTACCCCTTTCGCCAAACCTAGCCCCACCTTTCATCGGAGAAATCTTAAGGAGTACTTTGTCTTATACCTCAAACTCTAAGTCTTTCCTTCGCACATTGGCATACTTGGCTTGCCGGTCTGAGGCAGCTTTGATCCTTGCTTGGATCAACTTAATTTTTGCCGTGCTCTCGGCAATAATTTCTGGACCAACAATTATTTCATCAGCTTTATCTACCCAACAATGAGGTGTCACACACTTACGCCCATACAAAGCTTCATAGGGCACCATCTTAATAGCTTCTTGATAGCTATTATTATAAGCAAATTCAATCAAGGGCAGATGCTGGTCCCAATCCCCTTTAAAATCCATTACACAACTTCATAACATACCTTTTAAGGTTTGGATCGCCCGCTCAGTTTGCCCAGCAGCTTGAGGGTGATATGCAGTACTTAGGTTCACAGTGGAACCCATAGCCTTTTGAAAGGCATTCCAAAACCTTGAGACAAAATGGAGATCTCTATCAGATACAATCTGATCGGGGATTCCATAAAGTCTCACCACTTCCCGGATATACAACTGAGCTAACTTCTCCATAGTATAAGTAATTTTGATGGGGATAAAGTGTACAGACTTTGTCAACCTATCCACCACCACCCAAACTGAATCATGCTGACTTCTTGTGTTTGGCAACCCAACACAAAAGTCCATGGTGATGGATCCCTACTTCATTTCCGGGAGGGGCAAACTTTGCAACATTCCTGATGGTTTTTGGTGCTCTGCCTTCACCATTTCATAGGTGAGGCACTTAGACACATATTCATATATGTCCCACTTAAATTTTGGCCACCAGAAATGAGTCTTAAGGTCATGGTACATCTTATTCAAACCAGGGTGAACGTTAAGCTTACTCATATGTGCCTCTTGCAACACCTGTTGCCTTAAGTCAGCTGGCACATAGAGTCGGTCACCATAGTGAAGCAGTCCATCCTTGTACTGAAATTCCTTCAGGACAGTACCATGCCTTTTTGATGGGTTTCGGGAGCCGAACAGTGCAGCGGAATTTAACCGAAACCCTCCAGGATCCAAGTGAAACGGGGTAAACCAGGTGTTCGAAAATTTTCATACCTAATTTTCGGTTGAGATCTCTCACTCAACTGTAGAGTCGAATCACAAAACCTGAACAGTTGACGTGTTCAGGCTTTCAATGGTATCAACACGAGCCTCTCAGGATCACCATGCTTCCACCACGTCCCGACAGATGCGTTTCTCTTGCGCTCGCACTGCTAGCTTGCGTCCTCCAAGGAATTGCAAGAGAAGAGTGTGGCTGTCTTTTTTTGGGGGTTAGGGCAAGGAGACCTGCAAATTTCTCACTTAAAATTTGTATTTATAGTGAGACTTAACTTCCAGGCCTATTGGGTTTCAAAGCCCTAATCCAATTAGGATTTAATTTCAGGCTTAATAATGGCTCAACTCTTTGGCCCATTATTAATACGCAATTAAAGTGAAACCATAACCCAAATAATTAGCCCATGCACTCTAATGATCCAAATAGCTCTATGTGTGCGACCCAATAGGCTCTTGCCATGTTGGCAATGATCATAAATCACATTTATGATCATAAGCAATGAGCGGTGTCTAGCAATACTACCCAAGTGACAAGATTGTCGATGAGTCGACTAAACCTTTATGATCATCATTGATATATGCCATTGTCCCTTTGTCCAAGGTATCAAGACTAAGCACAAGACATGGAATGTGTCACTCTCGTATAGCCCAATCTTTGGTTTCTTGATTACCGAGTAAACTAACTTAAGCTGATGACATTGATATCGTATATCAACTCATCCGAGCATGGCCATGCATTTTCTAAGTCTCACTCTATCAAGGGGCCCGAAGATATCACTCCCGTTACATAGGAGGGACAAATCCCATCTTAATCACACAAATCCCTCTGCATGATAAGTGACATACCCAATGACCTCTTTCAAGTTCACTCAGTTACGTACAACAAAGGAAATTATCAAAGTATGTGACTTAGCAAGTTCTTGGCTTTATCATCCAACTTCATGTTTTTAAAGATTTCGTTAATCTGATACAACCAACCTTCAGCCATATCGGGATCTTCTACGCCATTGAACTTTGGAGTATTAATATCTCGACATAATGAAACAAGCCCCATATGGTCTGGAATGATAGGTCTCCTTCTTCTCCTTCGTGGATGGATATCCTCCTCATCTTCTTCTTCACTGTCCTCTTCAAAGTCCACTTGTGCATGTTCATTCACTTGCTCTTGACCTTGCACTTGCCCTTAAGGTGGGGGATTTCTCCCCTGACCTTGGTGCACGTCGGCCCTTACCCCGTTAGGGTTCTCCAAGGTCTCCCCCTGATTTGGAGGTTGAGCACGCTCCTCAAGTAGAATTTCCATGCCATATAGCATCCGGTCCATCGACTCATTAAGTCTCCTCAACAGGGAAACCACTTCCCTCATGTCTGCCCCATTGGGATCACTAGTTCCCACACCAAAAGCCTGAGCCTCAGCAGCAGCACTTGCCCGAGTATTCACCATAATACCTGTAACCAAAGCCAGAAGACCACTCCCAGAGCAACTCATATGCAGTACAAACCATACTTAGCACAAGGAACACTTAGATCTTAGTTCACTTATTGCCTCTACAAGCACCATTGACCCACTCTGATACCAAAAACTATGGCGGAACGGGGCCCCAGTGCCCCATTGACTTATCTTCTAGGCCCTTAGGGACTATGAATCCCACTAAGTTACTATTGGCTAACTATTACTCATCAAGATAATTTAAAACAATTTATATGTAACTAGTTTCTTAGCCTACCCAGTAAAAGATATGCATGCTTTTGCCCTGGCAATGCAATTGAATAAGTAGATTATTTGTTAAAAATGTTGCTTGACCATTTCACTTAAAACATACTCAAAACGTGCCAAGACAATGAAATACTAGTTACTTCGACTTCAAGTAATAGTTTGTGCATACTTTACACCACTAGCATGCACCCAAACTTAACTAGATGGTTTTACATCACAATGTATCCTAATAGAGGCAACTCCTTAGTACACAAGGTACTATATACATGAGACAAAAACCTAACTAAGATCATATACTTGAGCCCCACCTTTGAGCTATCAAAGCTCCAAGTGCAAGCCCTTCCTTAGTCCTCTTGCACCCTTTAACCTCTACACTGTAAAGGCATAAACTTAGTTAGTACATAGCTTAGTCCACATGTAAACTTAGAATCACAAGGATTCTCAAGGGAGAATACCTGCAAAACAGAAAGCTTAGGCCACATATATCATCTAATATTAGGCCCGGGGTTAGAACCTGCACAATAAACTTAAGGGAGTGAGTACATGAATGTACCCAGTAAGGGTCCCTTGGGTACCTACAAGGAGATAACAGGAAGCCAACATGCAACCATGACAAACAAGCAAACAGAGAGGTAGTCAACCAACAAACAAACTCAAGCAATAACAACATGTAAAATATGCAATGCATGAATGTATAATATGAAATTCACATAACACTTGGGACTACCTGCACACTAGGTGCCATAAGCCTGCCGTGAGCTCCAACAGCAGAGGTACTTGAGATACTGGCCCTCGTATCCCGGGTACTTTTCCTCCCACAAGTCCCACCTACGGGTTCTAGAGTAGGTCGTCACCTCCTCTCAAACTTACCTGCCTTTACCCTTAATTTATTCTACAAGGTAGCCATCCTACGTGGTTTAACTAGCCAAACCCTTAGAGTTTAGCTTAGAGCTCCATAGTGGCTCACTTACCAAACCAAATGGTTTGGTTGGGATCTAAATAGGTTTCCTCATTATTAACCATAGGTCTAAGACATTCCACTCGGCCAAAAAAGAGTCTAAAAACCAACTTAATCCCCTTAGTTCTCATTTAGGAACTTAAGCACTCTAATTTCCTTATACACCATTTCATACTCTTCCTTAACCACACAACTTAGCTACCACCTAAATAATGCATAATTCCTAACTTAGGAATGAGTTCTAGACCCAACCGAGCTACGGAACGTCTTAAGTTAGCCTAGGGATGAAAGCTGAGAGTTTGAGACACGTCACCAAAGGCATCAATGTTCTGTGAACTTTTACACTCTTGGTGACGCGTCGCCAATATGGCGTCGCCACTGGCGACGCGTCGCCAACGCTTTCCAGCATTGCGTGACAGCGTGCGACCTTGCACGAAAACTGCTCAAACTTCCTCATCCCAAACTCAAATCACATGGGTCTTGTTTCTACCTCATTCCCACACAAAACACTACATTTCTATGCATTATTTGAGCTTAATTAACTTGAACCCTTACCTCAACTCAGCCACAAAGCAAGAATCAAAGTACAAGCCATCTTTAGCTCAACCAAGCTCTCCTGAGTTCCACACCTAAAACCAACGTGAAATGGCACCAATAACTTCAAACCAAGACCATTTCCAGCTATGGAAACAACTTAGAACCAGCCCATGAAAACCCAAGAATCTTACCTACGAATTTTAAGTCCAAAAAAGCATCAAAGAGCTAGTTGAAGCTAAAGCACCAACAATGAAGCTTGAGGCTTCTTGTAAACACCTTGGGCCTTCAAAAATTGATGGAGAATTGCAGAAATGGGAAGCTTTGGAGTAGCAATTTTGGTGAGGAGATGAAGCTACGAAATTGGGGAAGGAAACAAATGGCAAGGGAAGGTAACTCACCCAAAAATATACTAACTCCCCCCTCTAGGGCATACTTCTTCCACTCTTGCCCCTTGACCCATAAGTTCTCATTTGTTTTAATTTAAGGACCAAACTCTCAACCCAAAACCATCTTTCCTTTATTCTGAAGGATGCCCAAAAGCCTCTCACACTTGGCCTCTTGGACACTTTGGCCACTTAAGATCTAAATGGCTTAAATAAACACTTAGTGCCACACTTTACTCAAAACCTTCAAAGACGGTTCTAATAGCTAGGATAACTAGTGGTCTTGATTTAACTAAGCCAAATTTTCTTACATGACCCTAATTCATCAAAATTATAGTCATGCTTCTAACTTGGGTCAAGATTACCAATTTACCCGCTTTTGACTTTAAGGTGCCAAACCACACTTAGGAACTCACTTAGTTAGTTAAGCTTGCCTTTCTTGCTTATCAAGGTGCTAACTTGAGGTACTTAATTTAATAAAAACACTTAAAAAAAGTAAAATAAATACTTACTTGGTTAAGACTCTTCTTTAGCTAGGAAGCCGTAACAGCCAAAGCATACAAAATCAATATTTGT
Organism: Aquilaria sinensis; assembly: GCA_005392925.1. Lineage (NCBI taxonomy): Eukaryota > Viridiplantae > Streptophyta > Magnoliopsida > Malvales > Thymelaeaceae > Aquilaria > Aquilaria sinensis. The sequence continues at coordinate 139,854 of SMDT01000117.1, forward strand.
GTGAGTTTACTACACATAACAACTCGTGAGAACATTCATACATAAAGTAGACTAATGCCCTCACCCAAGAGCAACCCTAGAGTCTAGGACTCTTCATAACATAGACTATGGAGGCAACTAGAGTACTGTATATATGCAAGCCACAACTGAGATCATCTTGATCTAACTCCCACCTTGGATGCTAGTCCTAGTGGCGAGTCTCAAAAGTCCTTCTCCAGTGCTACTAGGCTCTGCAGCCGAAGGAATACTCTAGTTAGTACGGTTACTTGACAAACAAACTACTCAAGCACACTCATGTAGACTAGAATCACAAGGATTTTCAAGTACAATACCCGTACAAAAGCTACTACCACGATAACCCTTAACGGTTACCCGGCCCAACAACTTCATTATCTGCAAGAAAATTACTAAGGACACCACATATGATAACATATGCAACCTACTACGAGCTCACACAGCTTGAGGGTCTGAGTTATATGCATATAAACTAGGTCCCTTAAGACCTCTCCTCAACGTTGTCCTTGAACTACAATGCATTGCCTTGCCCTCTAGCAAGCAAAGCTTGCCAGCCTAATTAGTGATAAATTACCAGTTAAACCTCTCCTATTTATGTTGTACAGGGGAATTATGGTGGGACCATTGTAGACTAGGCCATAAAGACCTTGTAGACTAGGTGCACTGAGGTTTCACCCTGCAACCTCATGGCTAACGGCACAGCTAGGTTGCCAAGGGTTCTAAACCTTTCACTTGAGCTAGTGGTACTTAGTTATGCTCTTTTGCACCCTAGTTTCCTTGCTTATTGCACAAGCAACCATGAAACCTCATAAAACTCAAGGAAACTCCTACAACTTGTAGGACTTTTGGAAGTCTCAGAGTACCCCCAGAATCCTTAGACCCCAAGATACCCTAAGAACCCCCTTAGGTCTCACCATGATCAACCTAGCAAAATGTGAAAAATTCAACCATTTTATCTGTGGCGACACGTCGCCACGGTTGGTAACACTCTGCCAACATTTTCTGAATTGGTGACGCATCACCAATTGTGGCGACACATCACCACAGTTGGTTACGCTCGGCCAATTTTTCCCCTAGATTGGTGACGCATCATGGGCCTCGACCTTTAATTGGCGACGCATCGCCAATCTGGGTTTTTGCAGAATTTTCACGCATTTTGCTGCTATGAACTTTGGACACTTAGCAAACTTAGTAAACATGCTTGGAAAGCCTCCAAATTTCACACACACATAGACCATGTTGCATAGAACATAACCAACTATCACAAGCCAATCTATGATGCTCTATAACATCATCCAAATCCTCTCAAACTTTATAGTCCACCACAATTCAACCAAATCCTTTAACTAATGCTATTGCTGGAATCACTCAAATTCTTCAAGCAAACTCCAGCCAATAGCATTAATTGAACTTGAAAACATAACTCCCTTAACTCAACTCCAAGTAACAAGCAAGAATCAAACTCTTTTCCAATCCACTAAGCCCAACAAAGTGTTACCTAAGTTCCAAGCAAAAACATAAGCACTAAGCATCAAAATCTTACTTTCTAACCAAAACCCAAGCTCCAGACTAACTAATTAACATTGATTCAATCAAGAACACATTTTTTACCTCGTTCTAAAATTAGGGGATGGGAGAAAACACTCTTCCAAGCTCCAAAACCATACTTTAACGCTTGAAATGAGCTCCTCCTCGCTTATATACCTTTGATAGCTCATCTTGGCACCAAGAAACTTGGATTGTGAGGTGAATTTGAGGAAAAAAATGAGAGTGGAGAGGATGAACAGAAAATTGTGGCATCCACCCTCACTTTCCCCTTCTTAAACCCTCACTTAACCTCCAACCCTTCAAAGTACTAAGCTTGTTACAAATAAACCCCCACCTTTTGGTAACTTAGTCATTCTTGATTAAATTCTTGTTTATTCTTCATGTTTGAGTTAAGGTTGAAAGTTAAGTTATAAAAACTCATTTTAACTACTCGGGACTCGTCCCGGCTATTCAGGATACAAAATTACCATTTTGTCCCTAAACTTCGTTTAATGCTTTATCTTTCTCAGAACTTAGTGAACTTTGCTAAATTTCTCTATTCTTGCTATGTGAACTTGAAATTAGGTTCCAAACTTAATTTATAACACTTTACCTTTCTCAAAAGTGCCTGCTACTAGGAGGTCCATAACACATTGACTACTTGCTGTTTTCACTAAGGATCTCATACGCATGATTTCAATAGGCAATTCATGGCTTCAACAAACTTCCTAGCCACTATAGACACAGATGTATGAGTATCAAATAGATCACTAACAGGCATACCATTAAGGTAAATGTTACCTCTTAGTGCTCCTCCCTGCTCTGATGTCTCTAGCCTATCCACTTGGAAGACTCTGCCAGCTTTCTACACTGGAGGCCGAGGCATTAGAGGAACTGGCCACTGCTATCCTTCCCTACGTGCTCCTCCGTTAGGTCCTGCCCTAACAAGCCTTATTGGACCATGGTCTTGTGGTCTTCTTTGAGCCTCTGGGCAATCTTTGATCCAATGATCCATGGATCAACATCTTAGACATGTTTGGGTGTCAAAATAGCAAGGTTTCTTTCAATGAAACTTCTTACGTCTAGGGCACCTTAGGCCAGGGAACTTCCCCATAACCTTGCCCTTACCACCAAAATGAGAATTCTTGGCAATTCCCTTGCCATCCGGTGGCTTCTTCTGGTTGCCTCTTGCCTGACTACTTCCCCCTGGTCCACTGGGAAAGTACTTACTCTCATACTCCTCTTGCTCTACTAATAGAGCTTTTTGCACTGCTTCATAGTGTGTAACTACTTCAGAAGGTCTAACAGCCTTTCTAATGTCTGACTTTAGTCCTCTAAGAAATCCTTTGGCCTTCAACTCCTCTAGTCCATGATACTGAACAGCATACCTCACCAACTAATTAAATTTGCACTAATACTCTAGGAAACTAAGGTTGTCCTGCCTTAGAGCATCAAATTCAGCTTGCTTCATATCCTTGATAGCATCACTAATGTACTGCTCCTAAAATAGTTGTGTGAACTCTATCCAAGCCATTTCTATGTCTTTTCCTCGTCTTCTGCCCTTCTGGATAGCATATCTATCTTTAGTGCTCCTCCACCATATGTTTGCACTACCTACCAGATTGTTGGTAGCTAGTGACACTCTCTTGGAGGAGCTGAGCGGCATCCGCTCAAGCATTTTTTTCAATGAAGATTAACCACTCCTCTACCCTCTCTGGGCAAGCTCTTCCATCAAACTATGGAGGTCTTAGGCCTTGAAATCTCTGCAATAGTCTGACTTCATCTTGGCTTTCTAGATCCTCTGATCTATGTCTCTTGGATCTATGAGAGCCCTGTGTATGGTGATGCTTTCTATGATCTCTCTGCCTTCTCCTAGATCTTCTCTCATGGCCTTCCTCATTCTCATTCCAAGTGGAGGAATGGTCATAGACTGAGGGATTAGTCCTAGAAACCTGGCCAATCTCAAACCTTATTCTTCTTCCTCTTGGATTTTTCCTATCTTCATCTTCCTCCTCAATGGTCTCATCATTTGTATCTTCTAAGCATCCAGAAGGAACATATTCAGATGCGTTCCTAGTTTCCTCTTCTGGTTGCTACTGTGCATCCTAAACTGGTTCTACTGAAGCTACTTAGACTCCCTATTGTTGTGCTTGAATCAGCCTCATTAAGTTTTCATTGATTAGAGATAAGTTCCTCCAAAGCTCTAACCAAACTTGAAGCACTTCAAGGTTGGGTAATCCCTGTTGCCCCTGATTCCCTCTATTCAGTCCTTTTCTTTGTTGCCCAGAATCAGTAGGAGGCCTTCGGGGAGGTTCCCATCTCCTTGTTGCAACCATGTTTACTTGCTGCATTGATGATTCATCACAGAGCACATATAAAAATCATAGGTATTTCAATGGTACTTGACACTAGCAGATGACCAAACTGAGTTCATGTATGTAGATGCATGCAATGCAACTATATGCTATGTACATGTACAAACCATGCTCTAATACCAACTTCTGCTACCCACTCCGGGGTAGTCCAGTTATGGTGCCAAAACTGTGCATTTAAACTCCCAAGTTTGGTGTGTCCTGTAGGTCATCAGAACAACACCCCTACTGTACATACTCAAGTGACTCTCTTCAGCACTATGTAAATACATGCATATTGGTCTAACCATTACAAACATATTTAAATTTATGCACACTATGGTAGCTAAGAAGGAAAACACTAGCACAAGTGTTAGTTTTGGCTTCCACACATTAGGCAATCATGTTAAGTTCTAGTGACCAGCTACTGCATCTATAAATTCCACTAATAAACTGTATCATTCTAGCCACTTACCCCCTATTTTATTCTCTTCATGACTAGGTAGAGACTTAAAGCAAACCAAGGAATTTTTTTTTACATGAATAGCCCACCTATGGACCAAGTTATGGATTTTTTAAGTTGGTTACCAAAATTCTGACCAAATGAACAGTAACTTAGCCAACTTTGCAATGTTATAATTTTTGCTACAGGGCTCCAAATTCAGAAATTCTAAATCCGAGTTCAACCTATAGATGTTTTCTAGGTGTGGTCAAAATTTCATACAAATAACCCCTCTACATAGGGAGATATAGAACTTTAAGTGTAAAGTCAAAATTCTGGTCACTTATGACCATTTTGCCCATACAAAATTTCATAAGTGTGCAAACACATCATTCACAAGGGTAAAACCCTCCGAAGCTATCCCATATATGTCCATTACACATAGGAATTACATTCTTTTGCATTTAACAACTTTATCTGGGCAAAATAGAATTTACAAGTAAGCAGCCCATCATTCACACTTAGGCAGCTTTGCACCACATCACTTCCATAGCCAAAACATTACTCAAATGTTCACATACTTGTCTCATTTTACATACACTACATGTAAATGCATACAATCACTACATAATGGTCTTAACTCAGCTAAATACACACCCTAAGTTATTGGAGTGCCTGAGACACAATGGACTCCAGAATAGGATGGTGAACAGCTTCTGCACAACACAATAAGTACCACCATTAAAAATACCAAATGTGCTCTTAAAATCACCAAACTTTCAAGATCATGACTGGACATATGAAACTTCATGTACCTAAAATTTTAGATCATAACTCAAACCACAAATCTCAGTTTTAATGTGATCCTTCTGCTGGGCCTGAAATGACAGAATTGAGGGGAGTAAGTTTCATTGAGAAACTTAGTAAGGGTAGCACTTGGATTCAATAGGCAATGCTTGTTAGTGTTGTTCCTAAAAGCCAATCATGAGATGATTGTATTTTTGTACATTGAGTCATGATATTTTGTTAAGGCATTAATCCAGCAATTATGTTTGTTGTTTTGTTTCTGCGTAATGTAATAAACATAATTGTAACCCTAGAATAATGATATTCTCAAATGTCCCTGGTCTAGTATTATTGTGGAGCGGGTTACAATAATTCATAACAACTAACATATGTGGAGACTAATATGAGATATGTAGTCTACATATAGGTACAAGTTGGAGAACTTGTTACTAGACCGACCCACCATGAGAACTCTACATGGATCATTATATGAGTGTTATAAGTGATTCTCATAGTGATCATGGTATATGTAGTCTTTGACCTAAGGTCATCAAGTTTCCCTACATGTGAGTCACATACTTTGATACTTCCCTTTGTTGCTCATAACTGAGTGAACCTGAAGGAGGTAATTGGGTTTGTCACATATCATACGGAGGGATTTGTATGATCAAGATGGGATTTATCCCTCCTATATAACGGGAGGGATATCTTTGGGCCCCTTGATAGAGTGAGACTTAGAAAATGCATGGCCTTGCTTGGATGAGTTGATATACGATATCAATGTCATCAATTTAAGTTAGTCTACTCGGTAATCATGAAAGCAAAGATTGGGCTATATGAGAGTGACACATTCCATGTCTCGTGCCTAGTCTTGATATCTTGGACAAAGGGACAATGGCATATATGAGTAATGATCATAAAGGTTTAGTTGAATCATCGACAATCTTGTCACTTGGGTAGCAATGATGTGTTGCTAGACACCGCTCATTGCTTATGATCATAAATGTCATTTATGATCATTGCCAAGTTGGTAACAGCCTATTGGGTTGCACACATAAAGCTATTTGGATTACTAGAGTGCATGGGCTAAATGTTTGGGTTATGGTTTCATAATAATTTCGTGTCAATAACGGCGCCAAAAGTTGAGCCATTATTAAGCTCAAAATTAAAGCCTAATTGGATTAAGGCTTTGAAACCCATTAGGCCTAGAAGTTAAGTCTCACTATAAATACAACTTTTAGTGAGAGATTCACAGCTTTTTGCCCTAGCCTCCCAAAGAGGACAGCCGCACTCTTCTCTTCCAATTCCTTGGAGGATGCAAGCTAGCGCTGCAAGCACACAAGAAATGCATCTGCTGGGACATGGTCGAAGCATGGTGATCCCGAAAAGCTCATGTGGATACCTTAGAGAGCTTGAACACATCAACTATTTAGGTTTTTGTGATTCCACTCTATAGTTGGGTGAAATATCTCAACCGAATTAGGTATGAAAATTTTTGAAGACCCAGTTTACCATATTTCACTTGGATCCTAGAGGGTTTCAGTTAAATTCCATTGCACCTGTTTAGCTCCTGAAACCCTAAAATGTAACCATCATTAAAACCTACATAAAAAAACACTAAAACACAAAAACCATAATGCATATATACAAGATAAAGCAACCAAATGCAGCAACCACTCACAACTGACAAACACATGAAATGCGGCAACAACAATAACTATAGGTTAGTCCATAAAACATGCAATAAACATAAATAAATAACTGTGGCAGCCCTCCTCAAGCTAATGCTTGGTCTTAGGAGGATTTTAACACTAGTTAGTACTAACTTTGGGCTCTAGAAACCCTCAGTTTACTGCCATCATTGTGCACTTCACACTAGGTCACAAAACCTTCAATAAGTGGACTCCTCTCACTAAGCTTGGTTCATCAAGCTCATGCCTCTCTTCCAAGGTTATCCCTAGCTGCATGGATGTCTGAAAATTGTAGAAAAGAATCCATGAAAGCAAGAGAACCCTTACCTTGAGTGTATGCCAAAATTGGAGCTTGATCCTAGGTGCACTCAAGTCTTAGCACCACCTAGCTTCCAATTGCCCTTTCTTGCTTTCTTTTGCCTTTTATTTCAATGTTAGAGGTTTGGTGGCTATGGAGGAGCTACGGAAGAAGTGTTGAGGAGGGTGGTGCCTATGTGGGTTGCATATGGGTGAGAGATAGGTAATTGGCCACTTAAATGGCCTTAAATGAGCTTATGGGCACACAACACACTTAAACATGCTTAACCTTGCTTTATGTCATTTTCCTTCTCACTAATTGTGGTTTCCTTGTCTTAAACTCATTGGTACACATGTGCCCAACATTGTTGACCCATTTATCAAGCCTTGGTTGCCTCCCCCATGGTGGGATAACCCCACAATTCCACCATTTGACTTAAGTCAAAAACATACACATCCTAAGGCCTACAACAGAACACTTAGGTCCTTTATGCCTTTTTGTGTTTTCTTTGTCCTTAGTCACCTTTCTTGAGCAATTTAGTCCTCCAATAGCACTTTTATACCATTCATACCCTTCCCATAACTCTTCAAAGCTCTTTTGTGAAAGATTTGCAATTGAGTAACCAAATTTCCAAAATCTTAAAAAAAAGTCCATAGGTTGCTTAACAGACAAGCAACCCTTAAGGCTTTTCTTGGGGGCCAAGTTACCAACTTGAAACACTTTTAAGGAGGTGTTCATTATACCTTTTACCCCTCATACTTCAATCACTATGAAGAGAATTACACAATATAATGGCTTTTTACCATTATGCCACACTTATAATTCTCTCATTTTTGTATGGTGGTAACATTCCACCCCCCTTAAAGATTTTAGTCCTCCAAAATAGCCTTTAGCTTTGGGTATTCTTCAAGATACCTTTCCATGAGGTCTTTTTCTGTTTCCTAGGTTGCTTCTCTTTTAGAGTGGTATGACCATTGACTTTAACCATCGAAATAAGTTTCTTTCTTAACCTTCTAGTATCATTGGCTAAGATAGCTATAGGTTTCTTTTCATATGTCAAGTTAAGTTTTGACTATATGTTTTCCACTACAATAGCATGCTTTGTGTTTAATAGACACTTCTTAAGCATACAGATGTGAAAAACATTATGAACACTTGACATGCTTGGCGGTAGAGCTAACCTGTATGCTACCTTGCCAACTCTGTCCAAGATCTCATAAGGACCTATGTATCTTGGAGCTAACTTGGTTCTTCTGCCAAATCTGACAGTGCCTTTGGTTGGTGCAACTTTCAGCCAAACATTGTCACCAACCTCAAATTCCAAGTCTCTCCTTCTTTTGTTCACATAGGTTATGGTCCTTTCATTGGCTGCCTTTAATCTCTCTTGAATTTTCTTGATTTTGGCAGTAGTCTCTTCAATAATTTCAGGACCCAACTCTAGCCTGTCTGAGGCTTCCACCCAACAGTGGGGTGTCATGCACCTTCTTCCATATAATGCTTCATAAGGTGCCATGCCAATGGTGCTTTGGTAACTATTGTTATATGAGAATTCCACCAATGGCAAGTGTTGGTCGCATTCACCTTTGAAATTGAACACATAGCTCCTGAGCATGTCTTCCAGTATTTGTATCACCCTTTCAGATTGCCCATCTATCTAAGGATGGTAAGTAGTACCCAGGTGGATTTTGGTTCCTAATGCTTTATGAAATGCACTCCAAAACTGACCTGTAAATCTTGGTTCTCTAGCAGATACAATGGAATTTGGCACTCCATGTAGTCTTACTATCTCTTGGACATACATCTGAGCTAACTTCTCTAAGGAGTATGTGAGTTTCATAGGTAAGAAGTGGGCACATTTGGAGAGCCTATCCACAGTGACCTAGATTGTATCATGCCTTAATCTAGTGATAGGCAATTCAGTCAAAAAGTCCATGGTTATGTTACCCCACTTCTTCACTAGTATAGGTAGAGTCTGTAGGGTACTAGCTGGCTTCTGGTGCTCTAGCTTTACCCTCTGACATGTGGCACATTTGGAGACATAAGTAACTATGTCTCTCTTCATATATCACCACCAGAAGTGAGTCTTCAAGTCTTTATACATTTTCTCACTTCCTGGATGGTTGTTCAACTTGCTTGTGTAAGCTTTTTCTAGTATTTCATCCTTAAGCTTTACTCCTTTAGGCATATAGATTCGGTCCTTCAAGTACAATAATCCTTGCTTGTAGGCAAAGGATTGATACAAGGAACCTTTTTCCTCTCGTAAAATCTTTTCACATTTTTCAATCCACTCAAATCTTTGACCCTTCTTGGTCAGATGAGTAAGAACTGAGGCAATCATGGAAAAGCATGATACAAATCTCCTGTAGTATCCAGCTGATCCTAGGAAACTTTTGATTTCCTTCACAGTCCTTGGTCTTTCCCACTCTTGCACTTCCTTGACCTTTCCAGGGTCCGCCTTAAGGCCTTGTGCATCTATGATATGTTCTAGGAAAGACACTTCTCTTATCCAGAATTCATACTTGGATAACTTGGCATAAGGCTGATATTCCAACAGAGTATTTAAGACAATCTTCAGATAATGTTCATGTTCATTTTCATCATTAGAATACATTAGGATGTCATCAATAAACACAACCAGAAATTTGTCCAAATATGGTCTAAACACCCTATTCATTAGGCCCATGAAAGTAGCTGGGCCACTAGTCAAACCGAATGGCATGACTATGAACTCATAATGCCCATATCTGGTCCTAAATGCAGTCTGAGGAATCTCCTATTCTTTTACTCTCAACTGGAAGTATCCAGATCTCAAATCTATCTTGGAGAAGATCTTAGCTCCCTTGAGATGATCAAAAAGATCTATAATCCTAGGGAGTGGATACCTGTTATTGATAGTCACTACAATGAGCTTCCTATAGTCAATGCATAGTCTTAAAGATCCATCCTTCTTTTTCACAAAGAGAACAGGAGCTCCCTATGGTGAAACACTTGGCCTTATGAACCCTTTTTCAAGAAGTTCATCAATTTGTTTCTTAACCTCATTCATCTCTGTCACAGGCATTCTGTAAGGTGGAATGGATATTGGACTAGCTCCTAGTTGCAGCTTGATCTCAAATTCAATTCCCTTAGTGGAGGAATACCTAGTAGGTCTTTAGGAAAGACTTGTGGAAAGTCTCTCACTATAGGTATTCTGTCCACTTCCTCATCACAGTGCAATTCATTCAATGCATAACAATAATCATGCTCAGAAATCACAGGTATTTCATCTAGTACCTCTAGCTCCATGCCATGCATTTCATACACTAATTCCTTAGAATTCACTAATGCATGCACTTCACCATCAGGCAATGTGATTTCCCTCTTAGCACAATCAATTCTTATGTCATGCATAGCAAGCCAATGCATACCCAGCACTAAATCATACTTAGGATTGTCCAACACTAGCAGATTAGTCATAACCTTAGTCTTTCCTACTACTAGCTCACAATCCTTAGCTAGGTTATTAGTGAAAAGACATTGACTACCTGTTGTTTTCACTAAGGATATCCCAGGAATGATTTCAGTAGGCAATTTCATGGCGTCAACAAATTTCCTAGCCACTGTAAACATAGATGCACCAGTACCAAAGAGAACATTAATAGGCATACCATTAAGGTAAATGTTACATCTTAGTGGTCCGCCCTGCTGAGAGATCTCTGACCTCTCTACTTGAAAGACACTTCCACCTCTCTGCACAAGAGGCCGAGGCACTAGAGGAATAGGCCTATGCTATCCCTCCCTAGGTGCTTCCCCTCTAGGTCCTGCCCAAATAGGCCCTACTGGACCTTGGCCTTTTGGGCTCTTTTGAGCCTGTGGGCAGTCTTTGATCCAATGATCCATGGATCCACATCTTAGACACACTTGGGTGTCAAAATAACAAGGTTTCTTTCAATGAAACTTCTTGCATTTAGTGCACCTTAAGCTAGGGAACATCCCCTTAACCTACCCTAACCACCAAGATAAGAATTCTTGGAAATTCCCTTGCCATGTGGTGGCTTCCTTTGCTTGCCTCCTGTTTGACTACTTTCCCCTAGTCCACCAAGAAAGTACTTAGTCTCATACGCTATTTGCACTACTAATAGAGCTTTGTACACTGCTTCATAGTATGAAACTGCTCCAAAAGGTCTAACGGCCTTTCTAATGTCTGACTTTAGGCCTCTGACAAATCTTTTGGCCTTCAACACCTCCAGTCAACGATACTAAAGAGCATACCTCACCAACTGATTGAATTTGTGCTCATACTCTAGGACACTAAGGTTGTGCTGTCTTAGAACATCAAATTCAGCTTGCTTCATATCCTTGATGGCATCACTGATGTACTGGTCTTGGAATAGCTGTGTGAACTCTGGCCAACTCATCTCAATATCTCTTTTTGGCCTTCTACCTTTTTGGAAAGCATACCTATCTCTGGTGTTTGTCCAGCACATCTCTGCACTGCCCACCAAGTTGTAAGCAGCCAGTGACACTTTCTTGGTGGAGCTGAGTGGCATCCTCTCAAACATCTTCTTTATGAAGATTAACCACTCCTCAGTACTCTTTGGCCCAGCTCTTCCATCAAACTGTGGGGGTCTTAGGCCTTGGAACCTATCCAATAGTGTGACTACATCTAGGCCTTCTAGATCCTCTAATCTATTCATCCTGGATCTGTGAGAGCCCTCTGCAAGGTGATGCTCTCTAGGATCTCTCTACGTAATCCTGGATTTTCTCTCATGGCCTTCCTCAATCTCATTCCAAGTGGAGGAATGGTCATAGACTGAGGGATTGGTCCTAGACACCTGACCAATCTCAAACCTTAGTCTTCTTCCTCTTGGATTTTTCCTATCCTCATCTTCCTCCTCAACAGTTTCATCATTTGTATCTTCTATACTTCTAGAGGGAACATTTTCAGATGTATTCCTAGTATCCTATTCTAGTTGCTGCTGTGCATCCTGAATTGGTTCTACTAGAGCTACTTGGACTCCATGCTATTGTGCTTGAATCAGCCTCATTAAGTTTTCATTGATTAGAGCTAAGTTCCTCTGAAGCTCTAACCAAACCTGAGGCACTTTAGGGTTTGGTACCCCCTATTGCCCTTGATTCACTTTCTTCTTTCCATTTCTTTGTTGCCTAGAATTAGTAGTGTTACCCACTCGAGGCCTTCGGGGTGGTTACCCTCTCCTTGTGGCAACCATGTTTACTTCTTACATTGATGATTCATCATAGAGCACATATAAAGATCATAGGTATTTCAATGGTACTTGACCTAGCAGCTAACCAAACTGATTCATGTATGTAGATGCATGCAATGCAACTATATGCTATGTACATGTATAAACCATGCTCTGATACCAACTTCTGTCTGGGGTAATCCAATTATGGTGCCAAAACTGTGCATTTAAACTCCCAGGATTGGTGTGTCCTGTAGGTCATCAGAACAACACCCCTAGTGTACATACTCAAGTGACCCTCTTGAGCACTATGTAAATACATGCATATTGGTCTAACCATAACACACATATTCACATTTATGCACACCATGGCAGCTAAGAAGGAAAACACTAGCACAAGTCTTAGTTTTGGCTTCCACACATTAGGCAATCTTGTTAAGTTCTAGTGACCAGCTACTGCACCTGTAACTTCCACTAATAAACTGTATCATTCTAGCCATATAACCCCATATTTTATTTGCTCCATTATCAAGTAGAGACTTAGGGCAAACCAAGGAATTTTTTTTTACATCAATAGCCCACCTATGGACCAAGTTATGGATTTTTTAAGTTGGTTACAAAATTCTGACCAAATGAACAGTAACTCAGCCAATTTTGCAACATCATATCTTTGGCTACAGGGCTCTAAATCCATAAATTCCAAAGCCCAGTTAACCCTCTAGATGTCCTCTAGGTGTGGTCAAAATTTCATACCAAGATTCATTCTACACAGGGAGATATTCAACTTTAGGTCCAGAGTCAAAATTCTGGCAACTTTTGGACCATTTTGCCCATACAATTTTTCCAAACCATGCAAACACTTCATTCACAAGGGGAAAGCCCTCCAAGGCTATCCCATATATGTCCATTACACATAGGAATTACATTCCCTTTCTTTTAACAACTTTATGTGGCCAAAACAGAATTTACAAGTAAGCAGCCTATCATTCACACTTAGGCAGCTTTGCACCACATCACTTACATAGCCAAAACATTACTCAAATGTTCACATACTTGTCTCATCTTACATACACTACATGTACATGCATACATGCACTACAATATGGTCTTAACTCAGCTAAATACGCACCCTAGGTTACAGGAGGTCCTGAGACACAATGGACTCCAAAAATAGGATGCTGGACAGCTGCTGCACAACACAATAAGTACCACCATTAAAAATACCAAATGTGCTCCTAAAATCACCAAAAATTCCAGATCATAACTAGACATATGGAAGTTCATGTACCTGAAATTTCAGATCAAAACTCAAACCACAATGGTTAGTTTGAAGGTGATCTTTCAGCTGGACCTGAAATGACAGAATTGAGGGGAGTAAGTTTCATTGAGAAACTTAGTAAGGGTAGCACTTGGTTTATTAACGTAATGTGATCCACATTAAAACCTGCATCCAAACACACTAAAAAACAAAAACCAAAATGCATATATACAAGATATAGCAACCAAATGAAGCAGCCATTCACAACCAACAAACACATGAAATGTGGCAGCAGCATATACCATAGGTTAGTCCATAAAACACATAATAAATTTAAATAAATCACTATGGAAGCCCTCCTCAAGCTAATGCTTGGTCTTAGGGGGATTTTAATAGTAGTTAGTACTAACTTTTGGGCTCTAGAATTCCAGAAATTCACTGCCATCACTGTGCTCTTCGCACTAGGTCACAAAACCTTCAATAAGTGCACTCCCCTCACTAATCTTGGTTCATCAAGCTCATGGCTCTCTTCCAAGCTTAGCCTTAGCTCCATGGTTGCTTGAAAATACATAAAACAACCCACAAGAGTAAGGTAACCCTTACCAAAGTGGGTAGGCCGAAAATCAAGCTTGATCCTTGAAGTATCCAAGAAATAGCTCTAGTTTGCTTCCAATTGCTTCCTTTTGCGTTCAATTCAATCAGGATGTTGCAAGTTTGAAGGTCATGAGTGGCATTTTTGCACATTAGTCATGATATTTGCATTAATCCAGCAATTATGTTTGTTGTTCTGTTTCTGCATAACGTAATAAACATAATTGTAACCCTAGAATAATGATATTCTCAAACATCCCTAGTCTAGTATTATTGTGGAGCGGGTTGCAATAATACATAACGACTAGCATATGTGGAGACTAATATGAGATATGTAGTCTACATATGGGTACAAGTTGGAGAACTTCTGTACTGGACCGACCCACCATGAGAACACTACATGGATCGTTATATGAGTGTCATAAGTGATTCTCATAGTGATCATGGTATATGTAGTCCTTCGACCTAAGATCATCAAGGTTCCCTACATGTGAGTCACATACTTTGATACTTTCCTTTGTTGCTCGTAACTGAGTGAACTTGAAGGAGGTCATTGGGTATGTCACATATCATGCGGAGGGATTTGTATGATCAAGATGGGATTTGTCCCTCCTATGTAACGGGAGTGATATCTTTGGGACCCTTGATAGAGTGAGACTTAGAAAATGCATGGCCATGCTTGGATGAGTTGATATACGATATCAATGTCATCAGTTTAAGTTGGTCTACTCGGTAATCAAGAAACCAAAGATTGGGCTATACGAGAGTGACACATTCCATGTCTCGTGCTTAGTCTTGATATCTTGGACAAAGGGACAATGGCATATATCGGTGATGATCATAAAGGTTTAGTCGATTCACCGACAATCTTGTCACTTGGGTAGCAATGATGTGTTGCTAGACACCGCTCATTGCTTATGATCATAAATGTGATTTATGATCATTGCCAACATGGCAAGAGCCTATTGGGTCGCACACATAGAGCTATTTGGATCATTAGAGTGCATGGGCTAATTATTTGGGTTATGGTTTCACTTTAATTTCGTATTAATAATGGGCCCAAGAGTTGAGCCATTATTAAGCCCGAAATTAAATCCTAATTGGATTAGGGCTTTGAAACCCATTAGGCCTGGAAGTTGAGTTTCACTATAAATACAACTTTTAAGTGAGAAATTCGCAGGTCTCCTTGCCCTAGCCTCCAAAAAGGACAGCCACACTCTTCTCTTGCAATTCCTTGGAGGACGCAAGCTAGCACTGCGAGCGCAAGAGAAACGCATCTGTCGGGACGTGGTGGAAGCGTGGTGATCCCGAGAGGCTCGTGTGGATACCATAGAGAGCCTGAACACGTCAACTGTTCAGGTTTTGTGATTCAACTCTACAGTTGAGTGAGAGATCTCAACCGAAAATTAGGTATGAAAATTTTTGAACACCCGGTTTACCCCGTTTCACTTGGATCCTGGAGGGTTTCGGTTAAATTCCGCTGCGCTGTTTGGCTCCCGAAACCCAATCAGTGGTATCAGAGCTACTGGTGAAACCCTAAATCGGGATTGAGTGTTGAATCGCATGATGCTATGTGTTCGGTTGCTTTTCGGCCATGATTAATTAGATTGATTCAAGATGCATGAAACTGGAATTCGTAATGAACATATGAGATATATGAAGAAACGACACAAATTGGTTAATGAGATTAATCTCAAATTGAATGGTATGAGATACCTATATGGATTAGGATTCTTGCAATAGTTGCAGAAACCCTAGCTTGGTTCGGATTCAGCCTGTTCAGGCACTGAAAGTAAGGTATTTTTGGTGGCTCGAATAGAGGAGTCTCGGGTGCCTACTTGCTCAAAATACAAGATTTCGGGCTAAGCAATTGTAAGACAATTTTTTGCGCAGGGGGGCGCTGCCCCCCACGCCCCCCGCAAGGGCGGCTCCCCTTGACCTCGTCCGCTGACCGGTCAGCGGAACCACCGCCCGCTGACCGGCCAGCGGGACCGCCGTATGCGAAGCGCCACATAAATAAAAACTGGTTAATCAACACGCGAAAATTGGCATGCATCTTTGTTGAATGAGATTTGACATGATATGCTGATTGGTGTTTGAAGCATGGTGCATGGTTATAGCCCTTGATTGGTTGTACTTGTAAATACGACCTGCGAGTCGTGCCTTTTCTTATCACTCTCATTGTACATGCTCTTCTCACCTTACTCCCCTCGAATGTAACTCGAGGTTTCTATTATTGATGTAATAGTGCATTATGGGATCATCCAAGGTTGTATGTCTAAGGATCATCCAAGGAGGCATGTCCAAGGAGATGACAACAAAAGGGCAGCCAAGAAAGGAAGATAAGGAGCTTGTGAAGACTCTTTTCTTTTCTTAGGCTTTTATGATATTCTCATTGGCTTGAGAATATCGCATAGTTTGGGCTATAACCATGTCACGTTTACTTTCTTGTAAGCATGAGATGCATGTTTTATATTTGTATGTGATGCATGTATAAAACAACCGGAGATAACAAATTGGTGAGATCAAAAGAAAAATCCCTCAAACAAATATTAAGTCATTAAATGTGATGCCTTCCAAATGTTGGCACTCGTCAAGACTTTGATCAACATTAGGTGGGTTTGCCAAAGCAAAGCACCTATGTTCATCTTGGTAAGGCGCGATGGGATAATAGTGATATCCAAACTGCTAACTTTGGGTTCGACTTAACTAAGTCATCCTAATAGGATTAGGGACTTAGAGGCATAGAGTTGGGCTTAAGTTCATGAGATGAGCTTGGACAAGTGTTGTTCACCCAACTATCCAAGAGTTGCATAAGATGCAATTGGCAAGGAGTTGCCTACCTAAATAGCTGTAACTTGAGAGAAAAGCCAAAGCTGACTCAGGTTGTGGTCAAATATGGATCTTGGCCCACTAGAATACCTTAGCGCCGAGGTGTTCCGAAATAATATCGAGGGTTATTATTTTGAGGAAAATAGTGGGAGTATCGTTTAATAAAAGTCCTTATTAAATGAATTAAAATACATGACTCTTACACTGCATATTTACTGTTGTAGATAACCATGGCACAAAACACATCGACACTTTCGTTGCGATCGATCCTTGAGAAGGAAAAACTGAATGGGACCAACTTTCTCAAATGGTACCGAAACTTGAGGATAGTCCTCAAACAAGAGAGAAAGGCTTATGTCCTAGAGCAGCCCATTCCGAATGAGCCTGCTGCCACTGCTCCAAGAGCTGAAAGGGATGCTCACAAGAGGCATTCTGATGATGCTTTGGATGTTGCATGCCTCATGCTTATTACCATGGAATCTGAGCTTCAGAAGCAACATGAGAACATGGGGGCGTTCGATATGATCGAACATCTCAAAATGCTTTTCCAAGAGCAAGCTAGGCATGAGAGGTTTGAGACCTCTAAGGCATTGTTTCAGTGCAAGATGTCTGAGGGAAGTCCCGTGGGTCCTCATGTGCTCAAGATGATTGGGTACATTGAGAATCTTGAGAATTTGGGATTTGCTCCTCAAAAAGAGTTGGCTATCGATGTAGTCTTGCAATCGTTGCCTGAAAGCTACAGTCAGTTCGTCATGAACTATAACATGAACGACCTTGACAAGTCCCTTCCTGAATTACTCAACATGTTGAGAACTGCTGAGCAAAACCTTAAGAAGGCTAAGCCCATTTTTATGGTTCAAAAGGGCAAGGGAAAGGGAAAAGCCAACAAGAAGAAGGATAAAAGCTAATGGAAAGTCCAATGCTAGTTCTTCTTCAGCTGCACTGAAACCAAAGGGTGGTGTGGCAAAGGAAGGGGAGTGCTTCCATTGTAAGCAACCTGGACACTGGAAGCGCAATTGCAAGCTCTATCTTGAAGAACTTGCTAAGGAAAAGGGAAGTAAGACTTCCACTTCAGGTATTTTTGTTATAGAGGCTAACTTTTCTACTTCCTCATCTTGGGTATTGGATACTGGATGTGGATCTCACATTTGTGCAAATGTGCAGGATCTAAGTAGAAGTAGAAGATTGGCCCGAGGTGAAGTGGACCTACGTGTTGGAAATGGAGCAAGGGTTGCTGCCTTAGCCGTAGGGACTTATGTTCTCACTTTACCTAGTGGATTAGTTTTAGAATTAGACAACTGCTACTTTGTGCCTACTATTAGTAGAAATTTGATTTCTGTTTCTTGTTTGGACAAGAAAGGTTTTTCATTTATAATAAAGGACAAATGTTGTTCTATTTATTTGAATGAAATCTTTTATGGTAGTGCTCAACTTAGCAATGGGTTGTATGTTCTAGACCTCGAAGATCCAATCTATAATGTGAATACCAAGAAGGTCAGATTAAATGATTCGAACCCGACCTATCTCTGGCACTGTCGCTTGGGCCATATAAATGAGACCCGCATATCCAAGCTCCATAAGGATGGACTCTTGGACTCATTTGATTTTGAATCATATGAGACATGTGAGTCATGTTTGTTGGGCAAGATGACCAAAGCCCCATTCACAGGGCAAAGTGAAAGGGCTAATGACTTACTAGGACTCATACATAGTGATGTATGTGGCCCTATGTCTACACAAGCTAGAGGAGGTTTCCAATACTTCATTACTTTCACTGATGACTTCAGCAGATATGGCTATGTGTATCTTATGAGACACAAGTCAGAATCCTTTGAAAAGTTCAAAGAATTCAAGAATGAAGTAGAGAATCAACTCGGGAAGAGTATCAAAGTGCTTCGATCAGATCGAGGTGGAGAGTACTTGGATCGAGAATTCCTTGACTATCTGAAGGAGTGTGGTATAGTATCACAACTCACTCCACCAGGTACACCTCAATGGAATGGTGTATCTGAAAGGAGAAATCGAACTCTGTTAGACATGGTTCGCTCTATGATGAGTCAAGCTGACCTTCCAAACTCCTTTTGGGGACATGCTCTAGAGACAGCCGCTTTTACACTAAACCGAGTTCCATCTAAATCGGTTCAAAAGACACCATATGAGATATGGAGTGGGAGGCGTCCCAATTTGTCTTTTATGAAGATTTGGGGCTGTGACGCTTATGTGAAACGTCAATCCTCTGACAAACTAGGGCCCAAATCTCAAAAATGCCTTTTTGTTGGGTATCCCAAAGAAACAAAGGGTTACTATTTCTACAATCCTTCTGAGCAAAAAGTGTTTGTTGCTCGAACTGGTGTCTTTTTAGAGAAAGAGTTTATCTCTAAAGGAACTAGTGGGAGGAAAGTAGAACTTGAAGAAATTCAAGAACAACAAGGAGACATCGAACCTGAAATGGAACCTGAACAGACACCACAAGATGTTGTGGTTCAAGAGTCTGTTCCTGTAGCACAAAGCCCACGTAGGACTGGTAGGATTCGGCGTGAGCCCGAGAGATATGGATTTCTCGTGACTCACACCGGTGATGTGATGCTCATGGATCAAGATGAGCCCACAACCTACCAACAAGCTATGTCGGGGCCTGACTCTGAGAAATGGCTAGTGGCCATGAAATCCGAGATGGAATCCATGTATGAAAACCAAGTATGGACTTTGGTTGACCCACCTGAAGGGGTAAAACCTATAGGGTGCAAATGGGTTTTCAAGAAGAAAACTGACATGGATGGTAATGTGATTACCTTTAAGGGAAGATTGGTTGCAAAAGGTTTCAAGCAAATTCATGGTATTGACTATGATGAAACTTTTTCACCAGTTGCTATGCTTAAATCCATCCGAATTTTGTTTGCTATTGCTGCACACTATGACTATGAGATATGGCAAATGGATGTCAAAACTGCATTCCTAAATGGAAAGCTACTTGAGGATGTGTACATGACACAGCCTGAGGGTTTTGTCACTCCTGGGAATGCCAATAAAATGTGCAAATTGCAAAGGTCCATTTATGGACTGAAGCAAGCTTCTCGAAGTTGGAATCTTCGTTTTGATGATGCAATCAAAGAGTTTGGTTTTATCAAAAATGAAGATGAACCTTGTGTCTACAAGAAGGTTAGTGGGAGCGCTATTGTCTTCTTGGTGTTGTATGTAGATGACATACTACTCATCGGGAATGACATTCCTGAGCTACAGTCTGTGAAGACTTGGCTAAGGAAATGTTTCTCTATGAAGGACTTGGGTGAAGCAGCCTATGTGTTAGGCATCAGGATCTATAGAGATAGATCTAGAAAGCTTCTTGGCCTAAGTCAAAGTACATATATTGACAAGGTGCTAAAGAGGTTTAGCATGCAAGATTCCAAGAAAGGATTCTTGCCCATGTCACATGGTATCACTCTTTCTAGATCTCAGTGTCCGAGTACACCCGAGGAGAGAGAGCGCATGAGTAAGATTCCATATGCCTCAGCAATTGGATCTATCATGTATGCCATGATATGTACTCGTCCCGATGTCTCATATGCTTTGAGCATGACAAGTAGGTACCAATCGAACCCCGGTGAGAGTCACTGGACAGCTGTTAAGAACATCCTTAAGTACTTACGAAGGACTAAGGATGCATTCTTGGTCTTTGGAGGTGAAGATGAGCTCGTTGTAAGGGGTTACACCGATGCAAGCTTCCAATCCGATAAGGATGATTTTAGATCGCAATCTGGTTATGTGTTTTGTATTGGTGGTGGTGCTGTGAGCTGGAAGAGTTCAAAGCAAGAGACAGTAGCTGACTCTACAACAGAATCTGAGTACATTGCCGCCTCTGATGCTGCGAAGGAGGCAGTTTGGATCAAGAAGTTCATCACTGAACTTGGAGTGGTTCCAAGCATTGCCGACCCGATAGAGCTCTATTGTGACAACAATGGAGCAATCGCACAGGCTAAGGAACCTCGATCTCACCAGCGATCCAAACACATACTCCGACGCTATCATCTCATCAGGGAGATCATCGAGAGGGGTGATGTAAGGATATGCAGGACTTCGACAGACAGCAACATTGCTGATCCACTGACAAAGCCCCTTACGCAGCAGAAGCATGATAGCCATTCTAGGTCCATCGGTATTAGATACATGGATGATTGGCTTTTAGTGCAAGTGGGAGATTGTTAGTATTGTGCCCAAAAAGCCAATCATGAGATGATTGTATTTTTTGCACATTGAGTCATGATATTTTATTGAGGCATTAATCCAGCAATTATGTTTGTTGTTTTGTTTCTGCGTAACGTAATAAGCATAATTGTAACCCTAGAATAATGATATTCTTAAACGTCCCTAGTCTAGTATTATTGTGGAGCGGGTTGCAATAATACATAATGACTAGCATATGTGGAGACTAATATGAGATATGTAGTCTACATATGGGTACAAGTTGGAGAACTTGTGTACTGGACCGACCCACCATGAGAACACTACATGGATCGTTATATGAGTGTCATAAGTGATTCTCATAGTGATCATGGTATATGTAGTCCTTCGACCTAAGATCATCAAGGTTCCCTACATGTGAGTCACATACTTTGATACTTTCCTTTGTTGCTCGTAACTGAGTGAACTTGAAGGAGGTCATTGGGTATGTCACATATCATGCGGAGGGATTTGTATGATCAAGATGGGATTTGTCCCTCCTATGTAACGGGAGTGATATCTTCGGGCCCCTTGATAGAGTGAGACTTAGAAAATGCATGGCCATGCTCGGATGAGTTGATATACGATATCAATGTCATCAGTTTAAGTTGGTCTACTCGGTAATCAAGAAACCAAAGATTGGGCTATACGAGAGTGACACATTCCATGTCTCGTGCTTAGTCTTGATATCTTGGACAAAGGGACAATGGCATATATCGGTGATGATCATAAAGGTTTAGTCGAATCATCGACAATCTTGTCACTTGGGTAGCAATGATGTGTTGCTAGACACCGCTCATTGCTTATGATCATAAATGTGATTTATGATCATTGCCAACGTGGTAAGAGCCTATTGGGTCGCACACATAGAGCTATTTGGATCATTAGAGTGCATGGGCTAATTATTTGGGTTATGGTTTCACTTTAATTTCGTATTAATAATGGGCCAAGGAGTTGAGCCATTATTAAGCCCGAAATTAAATCCTAATTGGATTAGGGCTATGAAACCCATTAGGCCTGGAAGTTGAGTCTCACTATAAATACAACTTTTAAGTGAGAAATTCGCAGGTCTCCTTGCCCTAGCCTCCAAAAAGGACAGTCGCACTCTTCTCTTGCAATTCCTTGGAGGACGCAAGCTAGCACTGCGTGCGCAAGAGAAATGATAATGGGTTTCAAAGCCCTAATCCAATTAGGATTTAATTTCGGGCTTAATAATGGCTCAACTCCTTGGCCCATTATTAATACGAAATTAAAGTGAAACCATAACCCAAATAATTAGCCCATGCACTCTAATGATCCAAATAGCTCTATGTGTGCGACCCAATAGGCTCTTGCCATGTTGGCAATGATCATAAATCACATTTATGATCATAAGCAATGAGCGGTGTCTAGCAACACATCATTGCTACCCAAGTGACAAGATTGTCGGTGAATCGACTAAACCTTTATGATCATCACCGATATATGCCATTGTCCCTTTGTCCAAGATATCAAGACTAAGCACGAGACATGGAATGTGTCACTCTCGTATAGCCCAATCTTTGGTTTCTTGATTACCGAGTAGACTAACTTAAACTGACGACATTGATATCATATATCAACTCATCGAAGCATGGCCATGCATTTTCTAAGTCTCACTCTATCAAGGGGCCCAAAGATATCACTCCCGTTACATAGGAGGGACAAATCCCATCTTGATCATACAAATCCCTCCGCATGATATGTGACATACCCAATGACCTCCTTCAAGTTCACTCAGTTACGAGCAACAAAGGAAAGTATCAAAGTATGTGACTCACATGTAGGGAACCTTGTTGATCTTAGGTCGAAGGACTACATATACCATGATCACTATGAGAATCACTTATGACACTCATATAACGATCCATGAAGTGTTCTCATGGTGGGTCGGTCCAGTACACAAGTTCTCCAACTTGTACCCATATGTAGACTAGATATCTCATATTAGTCTCCACATATGCTAGTCATTATGTATTATTGCAACCCGCTCCACAATAATACTAGACTAGGGACGTTTAAGAATATCATTATTCTAGGGTTACAATTATGCTTATTACGTTACGCAGAAACAAAACAACAAACATAATTGCTGGATTAATGCCTCAATAAAATATCATGACTCAATGTGCAAAAATACAATCATCTCATGATTGGCCTTTTGGGCACAATACTAACAATATCAACTCATCCAAGTATGGCCATGCATTTTCTAAGTCTCACTCTATCAAGGGGCCCGAAGATATCACTCCCGTTACATAAGAGGGATAAATCCCATCTTGATCATACAAATCCCTCCGCATTATATGTGACATACCCAATGACCTCCTTCAAGTTTACTCAGTTACAAGCAACAAAGGAAAGTATCAAAGTATGTGACTCACATGTAGGGAAACTTGATGATCTTAGGTCGAAGGACTACATATACCATGATCACTATGAGAATCACTGATGACACTCATATAATGATCCATGAAGTGTTCTCATGGTGGGTCAGTCCAGTACACAAGTTCTCCAACTTGTACCCATATGTAGACTACATATCTCATATTAGTCTCCACATATGCTCGTCATTATGTATTATTGCAACCCGTTTAACAATAATACTAGACTAGGGACATTTAAGAATATCATTATTCTAGGTTACAATTATGTTTGTTAAGTTACGCAGAAACAAAACAACAAACATAATCGCTGGATTAATGCATTAATAAAATATCATGACTTAATGTGCAAAAAAAATACAATCATCTCATGATTGGCTTTTTGGGCACAACACTAACAATTAGATCGTGACATGTGGTCGGTCGGATGTGGTCCGTACTTTCGGTCATAGGGACCTCTAGCTGGTCATATGCCGTCTGGGTAGAAGTTAGGGTTGTAGGAGGTGTGCGTGTCAGGGCATGTACGAAGGCGGCATGTCGGAACGTATGCGAGGGCCGCGTCTCAGAGGGTCCCTAACCAGTTTTGTCGTATTCTTGAGATCCCTTCGATGGAAGAGATCTTTTTGGGATAGGAAGGCTTTTCACCGAGGCTACTTCAGTTATCCACAAGTTCCCTTGGCGCGGATGATCCCCTTCGAGGGTGTTTTCCCCTACCGAAGATGGTGAGCCTGCGTCCTCCAAAGCTGGTCAGGTCATTTTATCGAGGGTGGTAGTGCACATACTTCCGAGGTTAGTGTTGCCATTACCCAAGGGTGATAGTGGATCATTGAGGTCAGGGGATCAGGGTGCCGGATCCTATTTTCCCGAGGTTGGTGCTCACATTCCTCGCGAGTGACACTCACCCTCTCCAAGGGCAGCTCCTTGCACGAGCTTGGGGGTTGAAGGGCAATAGCGCCTTGGCCATCAGTCTTAATGATCAATCCTTCCCTTTCAGAAAGAGCACTGGAGCTCCCCACCATGAAACACTTGGCCTTATGAACCCTTTTTGAAGAAGTTCATCAAGTTGTTTCTCGAGCTCATTCATCTATGTGGTAGGCATTCTGTAAGGTGGAATGGATATTGGACTAGCTATTGGTTGCAGCCTAATCTCAAACTTAATCTCCCTTGCTAGAGGAATACCTGACAAATCTTTAGGAAATATTTGTGGAAAGTCTCTCACTACAGGTATTGTATCCACTTCTTCACCACAATCCAAGCCATTAAATGCATGACAATAATCATCCTCAGAAATCATAAGTATTTCATCTAATACCTTTAGTTCCATGCCATGCATTTCTTACACTAATTCTTTGTAATTCACTAATGCATGCACTTCAGAATCAAGCAATGTGGTTTCCCTATTAGTATAATCAATTCTTATGTTATGCATAGCAAGCCAATTTATACCCAGTACTATATCATACTTAAGAATATCCAACACTAGTAGAAAAGTCATAACCTTAGTCTTTCCTACTACTAGCCCACAATCCTTAGCTAGATCATTAGTGAAAATACATTGACTACCTGCAGTTTTCACTAAGGATATCCTAGGAATGATTTCAGTCGGCAACTTCATGGCATCAACAAATGTCCTTGCCACTATTGTAACCACCTCTCAAAATGGGAGAATTATAAGTGTGTCATAATGGCTAAAAACCATTATATTGTGTAATTCTCACCACAGTGATTGAAGTGTGGGGGGTAAAAGGCATGATTGACACCTCCTTAAAAGTGTTCTTATTAAGACCACCCTTCAGTACTTGGCTAAGGCCAAGAAAAATAAGAAACATACAATTAAATACAAGAGGGACTCAATTGAACATGGTAATAGTGATGTGAAGGCAAGACTACAAAACTATGTGCCTTAAGTGCACTAAAATGGAAGACTATGTTGAGTTTGGCAAGAAATAAAGTTGGAGGACTACAATGCGCACTTGAACTAGTGATGCAATAAAAACTATGAAACTTAAACTAGTAACTTTGGCTATGCAAATAAGTGCAAGGAGAAATAAGGAATTAGACCAATTTCTTTGGTGACTTTTGATGGCCGGTTATGATTATGTCTTCCACCATGCCATATGATGCGGTCCGGTGGTGCGGAGCCAGCATCTCCACTGTGTGCAGTGGTGAGGGCAGCAGGGAGTCCTGGAGGTGAGGGTTAGTCCAGGAGGAAGGCGTCCAGGGCGGATCACCTGAAGTGATGGCCGGCAGCTTCTTGGCCCCGAAACAGGGCGGTGACAGGAGGTACCTCCAGTGCGAGAGAGAGTCAAGGACGGAGATCCTTTAGGGAAACCTGGCGTAAACACTCAGAAAATAGGGGTTAGGAGGCCCACGGGGTGGTTTTCCGGGGGGGAACCTCAATGATGCTGTCCGATGGTGCGGAGCCAGCATCTCCACTATGTGCAGTGGTGAGGGCAGCAGGGAGTCCTGGAGGTGAGGGTTAGTCTAGCAGGAAGGCGTCCTGGGCGGATCACCTGAAGTGATGGCCAGCAGGTTCTTGGCCCCGTGACAGGGCTATAACAGGAGGTACCTCCGGTGCGAGAGAGAGTCAGGGACGGAGATCCTTCCGGGAAACCTGGTGTAAACACTCAGAAAACAGGGGTTAGGAGGCCCCTGGGGTGGTTTTTCGGGGGGTAACCTCGATGATGTGGTCCGGTGGTGCGGAGCCAGCATCTCCCCTGTGTGCAGTGGTGAGGGCCGCAGGGAGTCCTAGAGGTGAGGGTTAGTCCAGAAGAAAGGCGTCTAGGAACGATCACCAGAAGTGATGGCCGGCAGTTTCTTGGCCCCGTGACAGGGCCATGATAGGAGGTACCTCCGGTGCGAGAGAGAGTTAGGGATGGAGATCCTTTAGGGAAACCTGGCATAAACAATCAGAAAACAGGGGTTAGGAGGGCCCCGGGGTGGTTTTCCGGGGGGAAACCTCCGACGCCCAAGTCAGTGTTTAAAGGGAGGGAGAAAGAGAGAGACGTAGTAATAAGCACAAGAGCCGCTTGCCTGGTGTGTCTTTCTCAGGGCTGAAGGTAGAGTTTTCAGGCGGAGAGAGGAGAGCGTCGTCTGTTTTTCGGCCTCTCTCGGTCCCTTTTTCCCAGAAGAGAGTCTCTCTCCTTCGGGCCAGATGAAGATGATGCCGCCGGAGCCCCCTTTTCTGTGATAATTTCCCTTGTATAAAAGAAAGAGGGTGACCTCTTCAGATGGTGACATGTGTGTGGCACGTGTATGGTCGGATGGCATTCATATTTCTGGGCGCGGGGGCCCCTAGCCACCTGCAGGCTCCTCGGGCCGTGAGCTGTAGCCCTTCGTGACAAGACATCAGACTGCAACGGCGTGTCAGAGTGTGTCTAAAGGTGGCGTATCGGAGACGTATGTGATTGGAGTGTCAGAGACTCCTTGATAGCTCTTGCCATACAACTGAGGTCCCTTTGGTGGATGTCTCACTTCGGTGCGAGGAGCCCCTTTTTCCGGAGTCAGGCTGGAACTTCGGCGTTTCCGTCTTCAGGGGCCTTTCTCCCCTGGAGGGTGATTGGTCTTTCTCCGCCGAAGCTGGTTCGGTCGCCTTCTCGAAGGAGGTGCTGCGTTGGCTCCCGAAGTTGGAATTGGCGAGCTACCGAGGCCGTGTGCCTCAAGTATGTGATTTCCTTCACTCCAGAGTCCTTTCCGAGGTCGTATGCCTCAGGTGTCTGGCCCTTTCTTTCCCGTGGTCGGTGGGTGATTAGGGCGATAGCGCTTCGGCTGTCACCATAAATCACTTAGTTTATTTAATAGTTAATGTCTTGGTAATTGGCCAAAATTTTCATGGGATAATGACCATTTTCAACCATTTTGAGGAATGCTTGGCAAGGTAGGCCATGAATTAAGGTTAATGCCGAAAGGAGCATATGTTTTAGTGACTAAAAGGAAGCCATGGATTCTTGAGGGGTAAAATGCACCATGCAAACTAGTATGAGATTAAATAGAGTATTAGACCATTTTCTTGGACAAGTGTCCATGGCCAGCTGCCATGTCTCCCATTAAACAAATTAAACTAGCATTTCGGCCTTTGAGTGGGATTTGTTTTATTGACTGAAACATTAAGGTTCTTGAGAGATTTGTTGTTCTTGGAGAAGTTGCTACCGAATTGATGCCATTTGCAAGCAAATGAAGCTTTGAAAACAAGAATTCCTTCTTCGTTTCCTTGAAGCTTAGTCTTCCTTGAGAGATTTGTTGTCTTCCTTGATTTCGGCGCCTAAGGAGACTTCCTTCTTCATTTTCTTGAAGCTTAGTCTTGAATATATACATGGGCAGCTGAGACATTCATGGTTGTTTTTGGAATGTTGCTGCCATGTCCTTAATGTTTTAGAGAAAGGATGAAAGCTTGAAGGTGTAATCAAGCTTGGAAGCAAGGAAAGGGAAGGAAATAGTGAAGTTCATTCTCGTTCTTGAAGTGGTCAAGCAAACCCGAGACTATTCAAGCTCATATATTGAGGTAGGATTCACGTTTTACTTGTTTGCTTGGTAATTATTCCATGAACAAGTAAATAAAGTAACTAAGTGAAGGTTAAAATTTGCTATGTGATCTTAGTTACTTGATGGGCATTATTGAGGATGATAGCCAAAGGCTATTGCCTCCTCGGTAGTAACTCCCTGCCAGAATATTGGCCGAGGAGTCTGATGTCACCCAAGAGAGGATCTTTTTACTGACCTCGGAAGGTACGAAGTCAAACACTATGAGCTCGAGACTTCGGTTAGCTCATCAGGAATTCCGAGGATAACACCGTCTCCATCGAGGGGCAAAACTGACCGTCTTCGGGTAAGAAAGCCATCTCTCTGAAGCAAGGAAGAATCTCCCCGAAGGCAGAAGCCCTGAAGAGGATCTTCCCCGAACAAGAAACACCTAAACAAGGGAATCACCGGACTATGGGTATAAGTCCCGAAGAAGGTGTTCATCAAGGGAACTCCCAGAACTATGGGATAGATCCCGAAGGAGGTGCTCGCACCAAAAGACGGATAGAATCCGAAGAGGGTGCACGCACCGAAGGGCGACCTCGCCCAGGGGACCTCGGGAGTACGATATGAGCATTTAAGGAGCCTCTGACATGTCGCCCACAAGCCCTACACGTCACATCAGAACGGCGAACTGACACGCCGCAGCCGCCCCAGTCCTGACACAACCTGTCCGGGTCCAGGGCTAAAGGAGGCTGCAAACGGCTGCCTGTCCCCTAGGTCCAAAAGTACAGATCAAATCCGACTGAACACGTGTCATGATCTGAACGGACCCGCTACTCTTGTAAATACTAGGAAATGGGACTGGGCAAAGGATGGGCATTTTCCTCCCTCTGAGAAAACACAAAACAGGCAAGACACTTGATCCCTTAGTGTTCTTCCTCCACTTTCACTCAGAAAACTGACTTGGGCGTCGGAGGGTCCTCCCCGGAAAAGCAAACCGGGGACCTCCTAACCTCTTCTTTGAGCTTTTCAGGCACACTCAGCTGGGAAACCAGAGCTCCAGGCGCTCGCCTCCTCAGGAAGTCTCCCCACCTGTCAACATGACAACAAACGAAGATGCCTCGGGGCATCATTTGGCACCGTCTGTGGGAACCTACTCCCAGGTAGCTGTTGTCGAAACTCGGCGTTCGAAGGACAAAGGACTCCCGAAGTCCCCGTCCGCGCCTGAGACCCAACCAGCTACCGAACAAAGTCCCCCAGAGACTTCCTTGCCTGAAGAGGAACGCCCTCTTGTCATCACCATGGGTTTTTTACGAGACTTTCAGAGGTCTGTTGTGGCTGAAATGACACAACAGATAGACCGAAGGTGGCCGCAACCAGCCCAGGCGCAAAAACCCACTTCGCCAGCACGACCTCGGGAGAAAAGCCCAAGGGCAACCCATCATAGCTCGGGAAGTGGGGAGCCACGGGAAGAGTCCTCGACAGATAACTTGCCCCTCGGAGCACGGCTGGCGGAAAGAGCGAGGTCTGAACGACCCGAAGTCCCGTCCAGAAGAAGTTTGTCGCCAGAGGCAAGGTCCCCCTCACCTCGGTACCGAAGTCGCTCCCCGAAGAGACGGCAACAGTCCTTTTACCCAAGAACCTCCAAGCACCAGGAAGAGGAGCCCAGTGCCACGCTCCTCCTGGAGAAAGTCTTGGCAAGACTGGAGAGAGTGGAACAGCAGGTGGCACGCAAGCCTGTTTGGGCCAGGCTAACTGAAACCGTCTCTGGAGATGAAACTCCTTTCGCCCGAACAGTGGTCGAGGCGGCCATGCCAAGTGACTTCAGGCTACCTCGGCTAGAGACCTATGAGGGTCGGACTGATCCCCAGGCCCACCTAACAAAGTACAAACGCAGCATGGTGCTACACGGGGCTGATGATGCTACACTCTGCAAGTGCTTTGAAGTCACCCTCGCAGGACCAGCAACTGCCTGGTACAATTCCCTGCCTCCCGGAAACATCAGGGGGTTCCAGGAGCTGTCCACAGCGTTCACCCAACAGTTCATTGGGAGCAAGCCGACGGCGAAGATGCCCGTCCAGATGTTTGACATAGCACAAAGAAACGGGGAGACCATCCGTGACTATGTCGAGAGGTTCAACAGAGAGGCCCTCAGTGTTCTGGACTTTCGTCCCGAAATCCGCATCCTCGCCATGACGAGGGGCCTCCGGAGGGATTCGCACTTGTTTTATGAATTCTCCAAAGATCCCCCGGACACGCTGGGAGAATTCTACCGAAGGGCTGAACAACATATGACAGCCGAAGAGCTGAGAATGACCGGACCGAAGGCTGACCATATTCACGCTCGTGGCGAAGGGTCCAGCCAACAAGTTTAGGTCATTATGTTGTAATTTTCCAATTTTGTGAAGGTGGTAACAATCGTCATATGGAAACTTCACCACAAACCCATCCCTCTGGGTGAACTTGTTCAAGGGGCTATCAAACTCCATTATTTTTATCTCTTGTAGCTTTTTTCTCTCAGCTGAGGGTATTCCTGTTGTGATTGTCTAGATTATGCCAGCAAAAGTTGGTGGGTGTTTTGGCAGACTTTAGTTCATCTAACGTCTGCCTGAATCATACTCGTCTTCTTTTCCCTCTCGCTCATCCTCTTCTTTGCCCCTTTGCTTGGGAAAGGGTATTCTCATAGACTTCTCAAGTTGGCCTCGTTTGATGAGTGACTCTATGTTTTTCTTCAGTTGAAAACAATTCTTTGTGTCATGGACATGGTCTTGACGGAAATGGTAGTACTTCTTGAAGTTCTTCTTGTCTTTTGAAGTCATAGGCTTCGACTGCTGTATTGACATTCACTGTCTTTCCAAAGTGATCAAAATATTGGCTTGTGTGACGTTCATGGGGGTGAACATCAACGGTCTTTTGCTTCTGCTTTTTTGAGGTCTGTCACTATGAAACCCAAGTTGGTGACCTTGACCTTTGGACTATTGATTGTCCATCTTCTGCCCCCCATCCTTAGCCTTTTAAAGGTCATGCACTACTTGGCTCCCATGTAGAACTCCCAAAGGTTTCCTAGGGATCCTTGGAGAACTCGTACAATAACTCAGAGTCCCTTTTGACACCTCAGATCATTGCGAGGGTCTAGATCTACGGGCATGTTACAACACTCCTAGTGGAAAACTCATATAAAGGAGGTAAATTAGTTAAATTTATAGTTTAATACCTTATTTCAAGTTAACTAAGCAAGATTATGTATTTTGGACAAGGTTCACTAACTTCCGAGTAGTTTAGGGCACCAAAAGTGGTCAGTGGCAAAATGGTAATTTTATACCCTGAAGTGTCGAACCATGTCCCAGGAGTTAGAATTGGGTTTTAGAAACCTAACCCTTCTCTTAAACCCAAAATTACGCTAAGTAAACAAGCTTTGACTATGTTTTGACCTAGAACTACTATTTAGGGAAGAGGGCTTTTTGTAACTTTTTGAAAAGTTTGAAGACTAAGGGGGGAAGACTTGGTTTTTAAACTTGGTAATGTTGTTGGCTGCCATTTTTGACCTTTTTCCTCCCACTTTCGAGTTCTACCTTGCCCTTACCATTTTTACTTGAATTCTTACCAAAATCAAGGTTTCTTAGCAAAACTTGAAGGCCAAAGGGTTATATGAGCCTTGGCTAGCTTGTTTCAAGGTTGGCTTGTGTTTTTTAAGGCGTTTGCCACATTTTCCAACTGGTTTCTTGATTTTGGTAGGAGGTAAGACTAATTTCTTGAGAGCTTCTTGTTTGTTTGATGAATTGAAACCTTCGTTTTGGTTAGAAGTTAGTAATTTGGTGTCATTTACATTGGTTTGCTTGGAACTTAGGTAGAAACTTGTGGAACATTATTCTTCGTGAAGAGTTGCATAATCCTTGATTATTACTTAAAATTGAGGAAAGAGATCTATGGTTTTATGTTCAATTGATGCTATTTGAGTGTTGATCCTTGATGGAATCAAGTAGTTTTGTTAATAGCATTGATTATGGGCAAGTGTGCTCATGGTGGACTAGGGTGGATTTTGTTGCTTGTGTGATGTTTTAATGCATCACAGGATGTTTCCAATGGTGTAATTATACCCAATGCAAGTTCTTTTATAGGTATATAGTGTTTGGAGACATTCCAAGTTGGTTACAGGCCATAGGAAGCCTCTCAAGAGGCTTAAGAGGCTTTTCATGGAACCAGGGGACGTCTCCTTAGCAACGTGGTGCCATCGGCCCTGCAGTGCCTAGAACATAGCATGGCACTGGTGTCATAGTGCCACAAGCACTACAGTGGCCAAGACATGCTCCAAAAATCATCCAAATGGAAAGCCTGTGGCTTTGCAGCGCTAAGGCGCGTCACAGCCCTAATGGCTTATTTTGCCAATAAACTTGACTTTTGCTGGAGGATTTGGGGGAGGTCCAGGAATGTCCTAGGGCTGCCTAAGGGTTGTAAATTGCACAATGGCACTCTAGAACTCCTAAAACTCTCTCATGATCTAAGGCATTTGTTACCACCTCACAAAATGGGAGAATTACAAGTGTGTCATAATGGCTAAAAACCATTATATTGTGTAATTCTCACCATAGTGATTGAAGTGTGGGGGGGTAAAAGGCATGATAAACACCTTCTTAAAAGTGTTCCAAGTTAGTAACTTGGCGCTCAAGAAAATCCTTAAGGATTGCTTGTTTGTCAAGCAACCTATTGACTTTTTTGTAAGATTTTGGAAACTCGGGTACTCAATTGTAAAACTCTCAAGAAAGAGATTTGGAGAGTTATGAGAAGGATATGAATAGTATGAAAGTGCTATTGGAGGACCAAATTGCTCATGGAAGACAACTAAAGACAAAGAAAACACAAAAAGGCATAGAGGACCTAAGTGTCCTAATGTAAGCCTTATGATGTGTATGTTTTTGACTTAAGTCAAATTGAGCAATTTGGAGTTTCCCACCATGGGGGAGGCAGTCAAGGCTTGATATTTAGTCAACAATGGTGGGCACATGTGTACCAATGAGTTTAAGACAAAGAGACCATAATTAATGAGAAGGAAACTGACATAAAGCAAGGTTAAGCTTGTTAAGTGTCTTTTGTGCCCTTAAGCTCATTTAGGGCCATTTAAGTGACCAAATCACTTATCCCACTCAAGGGATGGCTGGCCAAACCATGGAAAGAAAGTCAAATGTGGGCCAAGAAATTAAGACTAAGAAACCGTGGTCTTGTAGCAAGGAAAATGACATAAAGCTTAATTAAGGCCATTAAGTTTGTTTTGTGCACTAAAGTCTTTATAAGTGGTTATCTTTGTCTTTATCTCCCACATTTGGTCTCTTCCAGCAGAAAAAATGCAGCATCTCCACCCCTACACTTCTTCCATAGCCACCATACCTCCAAGATTAAAATTGAAGGCAAAAGAAAGCAAGAAAGGGCAATTGGAAGCTATGTGGTGCTAAGACTTGGGTGCACCTAGGATCAAGCTCCAATTTCAGCATACACTCAAGGTAAGGGTTCTCTTGCTCTCATGGACTGTTTTCTGAAATTTTCAAACATCCATGGAGCTAGGGCTAAGCTTGGAAGAGAGCCATGACCTTGATGAACCAAGCTTAGTGAGGGGAGTGCACTTATTGAAGGTTTTGTGACCTAGTGTGAAGTGCACAATGATGGCAGTAAAGTGAGGGTTTCTAGAGCCCAAAGTTAGTACTAACCACTTTTAAAATCCTCCTAAGGCCAAGCATTAGCTTGAGGAGGGCTGCCATAGTGATTTATTTAAGTTTATTGCATGTTTTACGGACTAACCAATGGTTATTGTTGTTGCTGCATTTCATGTGTTTGTTTGTTGTGAATGGATGCTGTATTTGGTTGCTATATCTTGTATATATGCATTGTGGTTTTTGTGTTTTAGTGTCTTTGGATGCAGGTTTTAATTAGGATCACATTACCTTAAGAAACCAAGTGTTACCCTTACTAAGTTTCTCAATGAAACTTACTCCCCTCAATTCTGTCATTTCAGGTCCAGCAGAATGATCACATTCAAACTGACATTTGTGGTTTGAGTTTTGAAGTGAAATTTCAGGTACACAGACTTCCATGTCTCTAGTTATGATCTGGAAATTTTGGTGATTTTAGAAGCACATTTGGTAATTTTAATGGTGGTACTTATTGTGTTGTGCAGCAGCTGTCCAGCATCCTGTTCTGGAGTCCATTGTGTCTCAGGCACTCCTGTAAACTAGGGTGAATTTTAGCTGAGTTAAGACCATATTTTAGTGCATGTATGCATGTACATGTAGCTTATGTAAAATGAGACAAGTATGAGAACATTTGAGTAATGTTTTGGCTATGTAAGTGATTTGGTGCAAAGCTGCCTAAGTGTGAATGATAGGCTGCTTACTTGTAAATTATGTTTTGGCCACATAAAGTTGCTAGATGCAAGAGAATGTAATTAATATGTGTATTGGACATGTATGGGATAGCCTTGGATTGCTTTCCCCTTGTGAATGAAGTGTTTGCATGGTTTGGAGAAATTGTATGGGTAAAATGGTCCAAAAGTTGCCAGAATTTCGACCATGTACTTAAAGTTTAATATCTCCCTGTGCAGAACGAATCTTGGTATGAAATTTTGACCACACGTAGAGAAACTCTAGTGGTTGAACTGGAATTTCGAATTTCTGGATTTGGATCCTTGTAGCCAAATATATGACGTTACAAAATTGGCTGAGTTACTGTTCATTTGGTCAGAATTTTGTGACCAACTTCAAAAATCCATAACTTGGTCCATGGGTGGGCTATTGGTGTAAAAAAAAATTCCTTCGTTTTCTGTAAGTCTCTAATTCATAATGGAGCAAAGAAAACAGGGGGGTATGAGGCTATAATGATACATTTTATTAGTGGAAGTTACAGGCGCAGTGGTTGATCACTAGAATTTAACAAGATTGCCTAATGTGTGGAAGCCAAAACTAAGACTTGTGCTAGTGTTTTCCTTCTTTGCTGCCATGGTGTGCATGAAATGTGAATATATGTGTGATGGTAGGACCAATAGGCATGTATTTACATAGTTCCCAAGAGGACCACTTGGGTATGCACACTAAGGGTAGTGTTCTGATGGCCTACAGAACATTACCAATCCTGGGAGTCTAAATGCACAGTTTTGGCACCATAACTGGACTACCCTGGAGTGGGTAACAACATTTCTTATGGTTCTAAAGGGTTTTGGAAGCCATACAAGGGTAGCAGAATATAACTGAAACCTCCATTATCCAAATGAAATGGGGTAAACCGGGTGTTCAAAAATTTTCATACCTAATTTCGGTCGAGATCCTTCACCCAACTATTGAGTCAAATCAAAAAACCTGAACAGTGGATGTGTTCAAGCCTCTATGGTATCCACACGAGCCTTTCGGAATCACCACACCTTCACCACATCCCAGCAGATGCATTTCTCTTGTGCCCACAGTGCTAGCTTGCATCAGCCAAGGAATAACAAGAGAAGAGTGCGGCTGTCAGTTTTTGGGAGGCTAGGACAAGGTTATGAATTTATCACTATATCATATATTGATAATGAGACTCAACTTCCAGGCCTAATGGGTTACAAAGCCCTAATCCAATTAGGCTTTAATTTCGGGCTTAATAATGGCTCAACTTTTGTGCCAAGTATTAACATGAAACCATCGTGAGACCATAACCCAAATATAGCCCATACACTCAAATAATCTAAATAAGCTTTATGTGTGTGACCTAATATGCTGTTACCACATTGGTAATGATCATAAATCACATTTATGATCATAAGCAACGAGCAGTGTCTAGTAACACATATCGCTACCCAGGTGACAAGATTGTCGGTGATTTGAATAAACCTTTATGACCATTATCGATATATGCCATTTTCCTTTTGTCGAAGATGTCAAGGCTAAGCACAAGACATGGAATATGTCACTCTCATATAGCCCAATCTTTGGTTTCCTAAATATTGAGTAGACTAACTTAAACTAATGACATTCATATTGTATATCAACACATCCAAGCACGGCCATGCATTTTCTTAGTCTCACTCTATCACGGGGTTCAAAGATATCACTCCTATTACATAGGAGGGACAAATCCCATCTTGATCATACAAAACCCTCTGCATGATATGTGACATACTCAATGACCTTCATGTTCACTTAGTTACGAACAATAAAGGGAAGTATCAAAGTACGTGATGCAAACCCCAATGGTATAAAGACTATGAAATGTGCCCAAGATTTTTTTCAACCCCCACAAGACATCAAAGAGACTGGATTTAAATTTTCACCTCTAATCAAACTATGATTAAAAACAAGAAGTATAAGAAAACTAGGAACACAAGCAATTTGTGCACCAAGGTAGTCCTCAAAGAACCAAAAAGAAATTGTCTCCAAAGTATCAATATTATTTCATATTAAGGCTGTGTTTTACAATCAAAATATGTCCCTATCTGTACGCCTAAACTAGGGTAAAAGACTCAGTAAAATTCGCAGCCCAAGTCATCTAGGAAACCTAGTCACAATGGACTAAAGAAAACCTAGTCAAACTAGGACTCCTAAACACTTTTAACAATGTTTAAGGTGTGCAATGTATGCCACCTATCCAAAGTGACCTAAATCAATTCCATAGCCTAAATAACATCCTAAATATTGTAAATAACTAGGAATTAATGACAATAAAGTGCTCTTATGGGCTCTTTAGGGATTTCACTTGTATCTTCAACTCCAAGCTTGAATATTTGAGTTCTAATGGCATGATTCTTCCTCTGAAATGTTGGAAAGAGGTCTTGAAATGTTAGAGCTCAAAGATCCAACTTCTAGAGGCAAAATGGCCTTGAAACACTTCAAGGTGGCTCCAAGGGTGCACTTAAGAGGTGCCCTTGGGGTTCCATGTTTTGTGACTTGTATAAGAACTCTAAGACTAAGTACCAAGTGTGGCCATCATCCTCATATGATGTCTTGAAAGTTCCAATAGCTCTTGGTGAAGTTCCATGTCGATTCTCCATGAAGAAGCTTAAAATAAAGGCTTGAGGTGCACTAGTTGGCTCTTTGGCCTTCTTCGCTGTCGTTGGTCCACTAGATATCTTCAAGGAGTCCTTGATAATAGCCAAATAAATATTACCTTAAATAACTTCTAATTCGATTGTTGAGCACTACCCTCGATGAGTATGTTTGACTAACTTCGGGGAAGGGGTGCCCTCACTATCCTCGAAGGGAACACAGCTTGAGAGCCGAAGGGCGATGGCCTCCGAGATCTCCTGACTAGATAGCTAGAAACCACCCTCAGTGAAGCCTAGCCCCAACCTCGGGGAACACCCATACACCACCCTCGGCAAGGTAACATGACCAACTTCAGGAAAAGGTGTCTTTCACCACCCTCAGATCTACAAACCTACCAACCTCGGGAAAGTTTATCCACCATCCTCGGTGAAGGAGAATGTTCCCCAAAGCTAACCCAAACTGCCGAAGGGCCTTTCCCAACAGCCCTCGGGGAAAAGCTCTGCCCGAAAGGGTTTCATACCATGAAGGGGTCTCACAGAGATACAAGAACAATTGTTAAGGAGCCTCTGATAGAGAAACCTCACACACGCAGCTGCCTTCTAGTCGGAACAGCCTACGGCTAGTTGGAGATACTTATCTCCAAGGGTACGGATCAAATCTGACCGAACATGTGTCACGATCTAAACAGGCTGTGTCAAACGGCCTTCTCCCTCCACCCTCCTATAAATACTTAGGAAGGACATTGGTAAGAACAGGACAT
Source organism: Aquilaria sinensis (assembly GCA_005392925.1). NCBI lineage: Eukaryota > Viridiplantae > Streptophyta > Magnoliopsida > Malvales > Thymelaeaceae > Aquilaria > Aquilaria sinensis. Next base: position 177,671 of record SMDT01000117.1, read on the forward strand.
CTCACTATTTTCCCACTCTCTGTTCCTTACTCTCATAAATACTGACTTGGGCATTAGAGGCGCCTCCCCCAGAAACACACTCCGGGGAGCTCCTAACCCTTGTTCTTCTGAGTGTTTCAGGCACCTACACATCGGAGGTCTCTCCTCCAGGCCAATATGCCATACAACAAGGATGCTAACAGGCATCATTTGGCACTGTTTGTGGGAACTCATTCTCAGGTCATCATCGTTGAGACTCAACGTTCTGAGGACAAGGGACTCCCGAAGTCCCTGTCTGCGCCGAAAGCTCAAACGGCAACTGAACAACCTGTAGTAGAGACTTTATTGCCTAAGGATGAGCATCCTCTAACAGTCACGGTGAGCTTTCTATGAGACTTCCAGTGCTCTGTTGTGGCTGAGATGACGCAACAACTTGACCGAAGGTGGTCTCAGCCACCCCCGGGGGTAAGGGCCTCTTCCCCAACTACCCGCTGAGAGAAAAGTCCTAAGTCACTACACCGGAGTTCAAGAAGTGTGGATTTCCACGATGAGTCCTCAATGAAGAACATAACCCCCATAGGACGTCGTGCTGGAGGAGCGGCGTTACAGGGGTCCAAAGCTTCCTGCCGGCAAAGTCCATCCCCAAATGGGAAGTCCGAGTCCCCTTGCTGATGGAGTTACTCTCCAAAAAGGAGATGTTGCTCTCCGTTGCTAGCAACCACCAGGTAAGGAGTATAAGACAGCAAAGGCAAATTTCTCTGAAGCCTGTTCGGTCAAGGTTGTCAGAGACCTTCACTAGAGAAGACTCACCCTTCATTCACGCAGTAGTAGAGGCACTTATGCCAAGTGACTTCCAAGCACCACGCTTGGAAATGTGTGATAGGCGTAGTGACCCCCAAGCTTACCTGACGAAGTATAGGCGCAGCATGGTGTTGCGTGGTGCTGATGATGCCACCCTTTGCAAGTGCTTCAAAGTCACCCTTTCAAGGCCGGCAACTGCATCATTTAACTGCCTAGTTCATGGAACCATAATGGGTTTCCAGGAGTTATCTGCCGCATTTACCCAGCAATTCATCCGGAGTAGACCGATGGTGAAGATGCTCGTTCAAATGTTTGACATAGCTCAAAAGAATGGGGAGACCATTCGGGACTATGTCAAAAGGTTCAACCAAGAAGCCTTGAGTGTCCCAGATTTTTGTCCCAAAATCTGCCTCCTCACCATGATTAGGGGACTTTGGAGAGATTCACAACTCTTCTATGAGTTCTCTAAGGATCCCCTTGACACCCTTAGAGAATTTTACCGAAGGGCGGAACAGTACATGATGGCCGAATAGCTTAGGATGGGAGGGCCGAAATCTGATCACAATCACTCCGAGGGTTAGAGTCACCAACCTCGATACCCAATTGAGGGAGGGGCCAGACCTCGGAAACAAAGGGAGAAGAAATTCATGTCGTTCACTCCCTTGAACACCACAAGGATGAACATACTCATGGCTATGGAAAGACCAGGAACCGTTATCCAGCGTCCGAAGGCCATGACCTCGGAAAACAAAAAGAACATGAAGAAGTTCTGTCAGTTCCACCGGTAGCACGGGCACAATACCAAGGATTGCTTCCAGCTGAGAAAGTACATTGAATCTTTAATCAGGCAGGGGCAACTTAGGCACTACCTGTGAATGCTGTCCCGAAAAGGAAGGAGGGAAGAAGAGAAGAAAGGAGAAGATGAAGACTATGATTCTGACCAATGTTGGAACCAAAGTCCCATAAAGCATACACCAGCTCCAGCCGGAGTGATCTAAACAATCACCACTGGGATACGGTCAGCCGAGAGTAAAAGGAAAGTTCAAGAAATATCAATGATGGAGTTTGGAAACCTAGCGAACAAGCTTGTTCAAAAAGATGGGTCTACGATGAAGTTCCTTATATTTTATTAAGGCATTAATCCAACAATCATGAGATGAGCACCGCGTTTTTAATCATGGCAAGGTTAGGGAGCTAGGATGTCAAAAGAGTGCTCATCAACGATGGCTCCAAAGCTAACATTTTGTTCTCCCACTTGTTGCCAAATTTGGGCATCTCCAAGGGTGATCTTAAACCCGTTACTTCCCCTAGCTTCGGTGTAGGCCCCTCTAAACTCCCTGTGCTCAGGTGGATCTATCTGCCCTTGATGCTAAGGGGAACTTTAGTTCAAGACAAGAAAGAGCTCTTTGGCTCCACAATGACGAAGTTCATTGTCATAGATGTTCCTTCTCGATACAACGTCATCCTTGGAAGGTAGACACAATGAAATCTTCACGTTCGCCTAGACGTGAAGTACCTAATGGTCACCTTCAGCACAAAGGAAGGGGACGTGGAAATATTCATTGATCAGGCCAAAGTAATGAAAGTTTTCGTGAAGGCAAGACAGAGCTCAGCAAAAGTTCACGTGTAGACTTCGGAAGAAAAGAGCATGGTTGGAGAAGAGGCAATGGGAGGAGAAAAAAGTGACTTTAAAAAAATAGAAACCGAGGATGTAGAGCTTGTCCCTGGCCGAAGTACATGAGTTGGGAAAAAACTGGCTGAAGGTGATATGGAAAAGCTTGTATCCCTTCTATTAACGAACAATGATTTGTTTGCTTACTCTCTAGGTGATATGCCTGGGGTGGATCTGGGTATAATCCAACATTGTCTTAAAGCGTGTCCAAAGGTGAAGCTTGTTCGGCTGAAAAAATGTAGCCTCTCGGCACATAAGAACAACTTCGTGAAATACAAAGTCTAATGATTAATGAAGGCAGGCATAATAAGGGAGGTCAAGTACCCCGAATGGCTCAGCAATGTTGTTGTTGCCACCAAGGAAGGGAGTGATAAGCTCCGGATGTGTATTGACTTCTGAAACATAAATGACGCATACCCGAAGGACTCCTACCCTCTGCTACCAATAGACCAATTCGTAGACTCTACTGCTGAATACGGTTTGCTTAGCTTCCTCGATGCCTTCGGCGGGTATCACCGAATTTGGATGAATCTCGAAGATGAGGAAAAAACCGTCTTCATAACCGAGGTCAGTACCTACTACTATTTGAGAATGACCTTCGGCCTTAAAAACATGGGAGCAATGTACCAAAGGCAGATGAACAAGGTATTCAACTCTCAAATTGGGAGAAATGTAGAAGTATATGTAGATGATATGATAGTAAAGAGCAAACAGCCTGGCAGTCACAGTGTAACTTGGGGGAAACATTTAACCAACCTCAAAAATTCAGGATCCGTCTTAACCCCGACAAATGTGTGTTCGAGGTGACGATTGGAGAATTGCTCGAGTTTATGGTATTTGAGAGGGGTATCGATGCCAACCTAGATAAGGTTAAGGCCCTTGTAGTATTCTGAACTCCCACAACGACCAAGGATGTGCAAAGGCTTACTGGGAGAATCACGTCCTTTAGCAGGTTCATCTCCAGGTACAGGGACCGGTGCCGACCATTCTTCAAAGTGCTCACCAAAGTAGCAAAGAATGAAGGCAACCTCGACTCTGAGGAACATCCTTGGAACAAAGACTGCCAAAAGGCCTGGGATGAATGCAAGAGCTACCTAGCCCGCCTGCCGACACTTTTGTAGCCGCTGGGAGGAGAACCTCTCGTCCTCTACCTCGCTGTTACCAAAAGGCCATAAATTTAGTACTGGTAAGGGAGGGGGGGGAAAATAGTGGCTAGTATACTATGTAAGCAAGTCCTTGCACGGTTTCAAAGTTAGGTACCCTGTCCTGCGAAAGGCCATCTACGTTTTAGTGCTGGCAAGCAGGAAGCTACGGCCTCACTTCCAAGGACATCCTATCATTGTCTGAAGTAACCTACCTTTTCGTGATGCCATGAGAAAAGTATACCACTTGGGAAGATTACCAAAGTGGTGCATTCACCTCGGTGAATACGACATCACCTATGAGCCGAGAAGGGCAATAAAGGCCCAAGCATTGGCAGACTTCATCGCCGAACTACCAAAAATTGAAAATAACGCAGAGGACCTTAGAAATGATGAACTTGAGTGGACACTCTTTGTTGATGGAGCCTCTAGTTCTGAACATCAAGGAGCTGGAGTAATCCTCTGCGGGCCCAAAGGTATGGAAGCCATAAAGGCCATCAAATTTGGGTTCAATGTCACCAACAATGCCACCAAATATGAAGCCCTTATAGCAGGCTTGCGGTTGGGAAAAATATTGGGTGTGAGGAATCTAAAGGCCCACAGCGATTCTCAATTAGTGGTCCGACAGATGGCGGGGGACTACGGCGCAAAGGACCCAAACTTCGCAAAGTACCATGACTTCGTAAAAAAGCTCATCCAAGAGTTCGACATGGTACATATAGAAAACGTACTGTGACGAGATAATATGGAGGCAGATACTTTGGCCAAATCGAAAAAATCCACCGAAGTGTTGTATCAACCAAGCATAGTGGTAATGTGTATAACAACCTCAGACAAAGGGTGGAAAGATCCTACCAAGAAGTACCTCACAACTTCGGAACTCCCTGAAGACCCTCTTGAAGCTGCTAAAGTGTGAAAGTGCTCAAGAAGATACTTCCTTATTAGAGAAGAGCTGGATCGATAAGGGTACGCAAGTCCATTGTAAAGGTGTGTCAGCAAAGAGGACGTGGAGATTATCCTCAAAGAAGTCCATGAGGGGGCCTGAGGTTCACACTTAAGAACTGATGCCCTTGCTGGGGTACTACTCTGCCAAGGATATTTCTAGCCTACCTTAAGGAAGGATTTAAGACAATTTGTCCAGAAATGTGACAACTGCCAGAGACATGCTCCCATCCAGAGACTATCCTCAGAGGTGATAACTTAGGCAAACTATCCTTGCCCCTTCGCTGTTTGGGGTATTGACCTAATTGGACTTCTCCAAACAGCTCCAGGAGGGGTAAAGTTCTATGTAGTTGCTGTAGACTATTTGATGCGAACCCCGATGGTATAAAGACCATGAAACGCACCCAAGATGTTTTTCAAGCTCCATAAGACATCAAAGAGACTGGATTTGAAGACCCCCACCCCTAATTAACCTGTGACTAGAAACGAGAATATAAGAACACCAAGAACACAAGCACACTTGTGCACCAAGGTAGTCCACAAAGAACCAAAGAGAAAACCTCTCCAAAGAGAAATATTATTTTGGCATAAATCAGTGTGTTTACATCCAGAATATATGCCTTTATATAGGCCTAAACTAGGGTAAAAATCTGGGCAAAATTCACAGCCCATGTCACCTAGGAAACCTAGTTACAAAGGACTCAAGAAAACCTAGTCAAACTAGGATTCCTACACCCTTTTAACACATGTTTAAGGTGTGCAGCGAATTCCATTTATCCTAAGTGACCTAAATCACTTCCATGGCCTAAATAACATCCTAAATAATGTAAATAAATAGGAAACTAAAATAAAATACGTTACAACACAAGATTGGCCACAAAAATCCCAAAATAGTCTTCTCAGGTGGTTCCTGCTTGTATCTTCAACTTCAAGCTGAAAGTCGAACTTGATGAAACCATTATTTCTCAAAATACAAAGCATGAAAGTTGTAGATATATTTCTTATCTTTGAAATGACATCTGAACCACACAAAATGGACATCTAAATCCAAAGATATACCCAAAATACTGCAACTGCTTCTGAACCAGCGATGACTCACAAATCGTGACTTTGAAGCTATATTGGACCTCTTTAACGTGTAAACGGGGTTTCATGTTCTGCATATAATTTGTAGCTGAAGATGTTAGCTTTCCAATGAATCAATAATCAATCAATTCTGATCGGTTTATCTGAAGATATGATTTTTCTGCCAGAACATCGCCAATCTGTCAACATCCGAGCTTGAAGTGCACTAGTGAGCTCCTTAGCCTTCTTCCTTGTCAATGGTCCACTAGTTATCTTCAATGAATCCTTGCCATCCTTGGTTATGCCTTCTTTGATCATATCACTATTTGACCAAGTTGATCAGGGCAGAGCCTTTAGCAGCAATATCGGCGAAGGACATACAAAGATTTGTCTGGAAGAACATCATATGCAGATTTGGCGTGCTGAGGGTGGTAGTAGCTGATAATGGTTCACAGTTTACCAATAAGGGTTTCCAAGAATTTGCTGTTGACCTTGGGGTAAAATTGCACTATGCCCCGGTCGCCCACCCTTAGAGCAATGGACAAGTCAAAGTGTCCAATAAAACCATAAAAGATTGTCCGGAAAAGAGGTTGAAAGAAGCAAAGGGAAAATGGCTAGGGGAGCTTCCGAGTGTGCTGTGGAGCTACCGAACCACTCCTAGAAGGGCCACAGGTGAGACACCCTTCTCACTCATCTTCGGCATAGAGGCCATTATCCTTGTCGAGGTTGTATAGCCTTCTATTAGAATACAGGTGTTCGACTAAGAAGGGAACCACCTCGGGTTACGAACCAAGTTGGACATGGTTGACGAGCATAGAGAGATGGCTGAACTCGGACGAAAAGCTTTTCAGCAAAGAGCAACCCTTGCTACAAACCTTCATGTCAAGCGTCAAGGAATCAAGAAAGGGGACCTCGTTCTCTGAAAGGCTGAATTTGAATCCCAAAGACCATCTTATGGAGTACTTCGGGCAAATTAGGATAGACCTTACTTGGTCCTTGAAGAAGTTTGACCAAGAGTCTACAAGCTCAGTGAGACCGAAGGTGGAGATTGAAAAATACATTGCATTTAGACTCGTTGAAAAAATTCTACAGTTAGAAAAATTTTCAGGGGAAAAATTGGGTTGCTTCTATCGAAGGTGATTGACTGAATGTGGTTCACGCCGAAGCGGAAAAAATTGAATGTGGTTGTTTCCAAAAGTGCATGAGTAAAATTGTCCAATTTTTGTCAAAGGTATTCAACTGAACATGGTTTGTGCCGAAGGTGGAAGAAAGAATACTGTTCTTCCTGAACATGGTTGATTCTAAAGGTGCTTAACTATTTTTTGCACAAATTTAGTTTAATCGAGGATGATCATCCGAATACGGTTGGTGCCAAAGGTACTTACCTATTCTTGAAAGCCAAGTTTTCCAAAGAAGGATGATCAAAGTGATGGGTTTCGGGAGCCAAACAGCGCAGCGGAATTTAACTGAAACCCTCCAAGATCCAAGCGAAACGGGTAAACTGGGTGTTCAAAAATTTTCATACCTAATTTTCGGTTGAGATCTCTCACTCAACTGTAGTGTCAAATCACGAAACCTGAACAGTTGATGTGTTCAGCCTCTCTATGGTATCCACACGAGCCTCTCGGGATCACCACGCTTCCACCACGTCTCGGCAGATGCGTTTCTTTTGCGCTCGCAGTGCTAGCTTGCATTCTCCAAGGAATTGCAAGAGAAGAGTGCGGCTGTCCTTTTTGGGAAGCTAGGGCAAGGAGACCTGCGAATTTCTCACTAGAAGTTGTATTTATAGTGAGACTCAACTTCTAGGCCTAATGAGTTTCAAAGCCTTAATCCAATTAGGATTTAATTTCAGGCTTAATAATGGCTCAACTCTTTGGCCTATTATTAATACGAAATTAAAGTGAAACCATAACCCAAATAATTAGCCCATACACTCTAATGATCCAAATAGCTCTATGTGTGCCACCCAATAGGCTCTTGCCATGTTGGCAATGATCATAAATCACATTTATGATCATAAGCAATGAGCAACACATCATTGCTACCCAAGTGGCAAGATTGTCGATGATTCGACTAAACCTTTATGATCATCATTGATATATGCCATTGTCCCTTTGTTCAAGATATCAAAACTAAGCATGAGACATGGAATGTGTCACTCTCGTATAGCCCAATCTTTGGTTTCTTGACTACCGAGTAGACCAACTTTAACTGATGACATTGATATCATATATCAACTCATCCGAGCATGGCCACGCATTTTCGAAGTCTCACTCTATCAAGGGGCCCGAAGATATCACTCCTGTTACATAGGAGGGACAAATCCCATCTTGATCATACAAATCCCTCCGCATGATATGTGACATACCCAATGACCTCCTTCAAGTTCACTCAGTTACGAGCAACAAAGGAAAGTATCAAAGTATGTGACTCACATGTAGGGAACCTTGATGATCTTAGGTCGAAGGACTACATATACCATGATCACTATGAAAATCACTTATGACACTCATATAATGATCCATGTAGCGTTCTCATGGTGGGTCGGCCCAGTACACAAGTTCTCCAACTTGTACCCATATGTAGACTACATATCTCATATTAGTCTCCACATATGCTAGTCGTTATGTATTATAGCAACCCACTCCACAATAATACTAGACCAGGGACGTTTAAGAATATCATTATTCTAGGGTTATGATTATGTTTGTTAAGTTACGTAGAAACAAAACAACAAACATAATTGTTGGATTAATGCCTTAATAAAATATCATGACTCAATGTGCAAAAATATAATCATCTCATGATTGGATTTTGGGCACAACACTAACAATCTCCCAATTGCACTAAAGCCAATCATCCATGTATCTAGTACTGATGGACCTAGAATGGCTATCATGCTTCTGCTGCGTAAGGGGCTTTGTCAGTGGATCAGCAATGTTGCTATCTATTGAAGTCTTGCATATCCTTACATCACCCCTCTCGATGATCTCCCCGATGAGATGATAGCGTCGGAGTATGTGTTTGGATCGCTAGTGAAATCGAGGTTCCTTAGCCTGTGCAATTGCTCCATTGTTGTCACAACATAGCTCCATCGGGTCGGTAATGCTTAGAACCACTCCAAGTTCAGTGATGAACCTCTTGATCCAAACTGCCTCCTTCGCAGCATCAGAGGCGGCAATGTACTCAGATTCTGTTGTAGAGTCAGCTACTGTCTCTTGCTTTGAACTCTTCCAGCTCACAGCACCACCACCAATACAAAACACATAACCAGATTGTGATCTAAAATCATCCTTATCGGATTGGAAGCTTGCATCGGTGTAACCCCTTACAACGAGCTTATCTTCCCCTGCAAAGACCAAGAATGCATCCTTAGTCCTTCGTAAGTACTTAAGGATGTTCTCAATAGCTGTCCAATGACTCTCATCGAGGTTCGATTGGTATCTACTCGTCATGCTCAAAGCATATGAGACATCGGGATGAGTACATATCATGGCATACATGATAGATCCAATTGCTGAGGCATATGGAATCTTACTCATGCGCTCTCTCTCCTCGGGTGTACTCGGACACTGAGATCGAGAAAGAGTTATACCATGTGACATGGGCAAGAATCCTTTCTTGGAATCTTGCATGCTAAACCTCTTTAGCACCTTGTCAATATATGTACTTTGACTTAGGCCAAGAAGCTTTCTAGATCTATCTCTATAGATCCTGATGCCTAACACATAGGCTGCTTCACCCAAGTCCTTCATAGAGAAACATTTCCCTAGCCAAGTCTTCACAGACTGTAGCTCAGGAATGTCATTCCCGATGAGTAGTATGTCATCTACATACAACACCAAGAAGACAATAGCGCTCCCACTAACCTTCTTGTAGACACAAGGTTCATCTTCATTTTTTATAAAACCAAACTCTTTGATTGCTTCATCAAAATGAAGATTCCAACTTCGAGAAGCTTGCTTCAGTCCATAAATGGACCTTTGCAACTTGCACACTTTATTGGCATTCTCAGGAGTGACAAAACCCTCAGGTTGTGTCACGTACACATCCTCAAGTAGCTTTCCATTTAGGAATGCAGTTTTGACATCCATTTGCCATATCTCATAATCATAGTGTGCAGCAATAGCAAACAAAATTCGGATGGATTTAAGCATAGCAACTGGTGAAAAAGTTTCATCATAGTCAATACCATGAATTTGCTTGAAACCTTTTGCAACCAATCGTCCCTTAAAGGTAATCACATTACCATCCATGTCAGTTTTCTTCTTGAAAACCCATTTGCACCCTATGGGTTTTACCCCTTCAGGTGGGTCAACCAAAGTCCATACTTGGTTTTCATACATGGATTCCATCTCGGATTTCATGGCCACTAGCCACTTCTCAGAGTCAGGCCCTGACATAGCTTGTTGGTAGGTTGTGGGCTCATCCTGATCCATGAGCATCACATCACCAGTGTGAGTCATGAGAAATCCATATCTCTCAGGCTCACGCCGAATCCTACCAGACCTACGTGGGCTCTGTGCTACAGGAACAGACTCTTGAACCACAACATCTTGTGGTGTCTGTTCAGGTTCCATTTCAGGTTCAATGTCTCCTTGTTGTTCTTGAATTTCTTCAAGTTCTACTTTCCTCCCACTAGTTCCTTTAGAGATAAACTCTTTCTCTAAAAAGACACCAGTTCGAGCAACAAACACTTTTTGCTCAGAAGGATTGTAGAAATAGTAACCCTTTGTTTCTTTGGGATACCCAACAAAAAGGCATTTTTGAGATTTGGGCCCTAGTTTGTCAGAGGATTGACGTTTCACATAAGCGTCACAGCCCCAAATCTTCATAAAAGACAAATTGGGATGCCTCCCACTCCATATCTCATATGGTGTCTTTTGAACCGATTTAGATGGAACTCGGTTTAGTGTAAAAGCGGCTGTCTCTAGAGCATGTCCCCAAAAGGAGTTTGGAAGGTCAGCTTGACTCATCATAGAGTGAACCATGTCTAACAGAGTTCGATTTCTCCTTTCAGATACACCATTCCATTGAGGTGTACCTGGTGGAGTGAGTTGTGATACTATACCACACTCCTTCAGATAGTCAAGGAATTCTCGATCCAAGTACTCTCCACCTCGATCTGATCGAAGCACTTTGATACTCTTCCCGAGTTGATTCTCTACTTCATTCTTGAATTCTTTGAACTTTTCAAAGGATTCTGACTTGTGTCTCATGAGATACACATAGCCATATCTGCTAAAGTCATCAGTGAAAGTAATGAAGTATTGGAAACCTCCTCTAGCTTGTGTAGACATAGGGCCACATACATCACTATGTATGAGTCCTAGTAAGTCATTAGCCCTTTCACTTTGCCCTGTGAATGGGGCTTTGGTCATCTTGCCCAACAAACATGACTCACATGTCTCATATGATTCAAAATCAAATAAGTCCAAGAGTCCATCCTTATGGAGCTTGGATATGCGGGTCTCATTTATATGGCCCAAGCGACAGTGCCAGAGATAGGTCGGGTTTGAATCATTTAATCTGACCTTCTTGGTATTCATTATAGATTGGATCATTATAGATTGACTATCTTCGAGGTCTAGAACATACAACCCATTGCTAAGTTGAGCACTACCATAAAAGATTTCATTCAAATAAATAGAACAACATTTGTCCTTTATTATAAATGAAAAACCTTTCTTGTCCAAACAAGAAACAGAAATCAAATTTCTACTAATAGTAGGCACAAAGTAGCAGTTGTCTAATTCTAAAACTAATCCACTAGGTAAAGTGAGAACATAAGTCCCTACGGCTAAGGCAGCAACCCTTGCTCCATTTCCAACACGTAGGTCCACTTCACCTCGGGCCAATCTTCTACTTCTACTTAGATCCTGCACATTTGCACAAATGTGAGATCCACATCCAGTATCCAATACCCAAGATGAGGAAGTAGAAAAGTTAGCCTCTATAACAAAAATACCTGAAGTGGAAGTCTTACTTCCCTTTTCCTTAGCAAGTTCTTCAAGATAGAGCTTGCAGTTGCGCTTCCAGTGTCCAGGTTGCTTACAATGGAAGCACTCCCCTTCCTTTGCCACACCACCCTTTGGTTTCAATGCAGCTGAAGAAGAATTAGCATTGGACTTTCCATTAGCTTTATCCTTCTTCTTGTTGGCTTTTCCTTTTCCCTTGCCCTTTTGAACCATCAAAATGGGCTTAGCCTTCTTAAGGTTTTGCTCAGTAGTTCTCAACATGTTGAGCAATTCAGGGAGGGACTTGTCAAGGTCATTCATGTTATAGTTCATGACGAACTGACTGTAGCTTTCAGGCAACGATTGCAAGACTACATCAATAGCCAACTCTTTCTGAAGAGCAAATCCCAAATTCTCAAGATTCTCAATGTACCCAATCATCTTGAGCACATGAGGACCCACGGGACTTCCCTCAGACATCTTGCACTGAAACAATGCCTTAGAGGTCTCAAACCTCTCATGCCTAGCTTGCTCTTGGAAAAGCATTTTGAGATGTTCGATCATATCGAACGCCCCCATGTTCTCATGTTGCTTCTGAAGCTCAGATTCCATGGTAATAAGCATGAGGCATGCAACATCCAAAGCATCATCAGAATGCCTCTTGTGAGCATCCCTTTCAGCTCTTGGAGCAGTGGCAGCAGGCTCATTCGGAATGGGCTGCTCTAGGACATAAGCCTTTCTCTCTTGTTTGAGGACTATCCTCAAGTTTTGGTACCATTTGAGAAAGTTGGTCTCATTCAGTTTTTCCCTCTCAAGGATCGACGCAACGAAAGTGTCGATGTGTTTTGTGCCATGGTTATTTACAACAGTAAATATGCAGTGTAAAAGTCATGTATTTTAATTCATTTAATAAGAACTTTTATTAAACGATACTCCCACTATTTTCCTCAAAATAATAACCCTCGATATTATTTCGGAACACCTCGGGGCTAAGGTATTCTAGTGGGCCAGGATCCATATTTGACCACAACCTGAGTCAGCTTTGGCTTTTCTCTCAAGTTATAGCTGTTTAGGTAGGCAACTCTTTGCCAATTGCATCCCATGCAACTCTTGGATAGTTGGGTGAATCAACACTTGTCCAAGCTCATCTCATGAACTTAAGCCCAACTCTATGCCTCTAAGTCCCTAATCCTATTAGGATGACTTAGTTAAGTCGAACCCAAAGTTAGCAATTTGGATATCACTATTATCCCATCGCGCCTTACCAAGATGAACGTAGGTTCTTTGCTTTGGCAAACCCACCTAATGTTGATCAAAGTCTTGACGAGTGCCAACATTTGGAAGGCATCACATTTAATGACTTAATATTTTTTTGAGGGATTTTTTTCTTTTGATCTCACCAATTTTTTATCTCTGGTTGTTTTATACATGCATCACATACAAATATAAAACATGCATCTCATGCTTACAAGAAATAAACGTGACATAGTTATAGCCTAAACTATGCGATATTTTCAAGCCAATGAGAATATCATAAAAGCCTAAGGAAAGAAAAGAGTCTTTACAAGCTCCTTCTCTTCCTTTCTTGGTTGCCCTTTTGTTGTCACCTCCTTGGACATACCACCTTGGACGATCCCATAATGCACCATTACATCAATAATAGAAACCTCGAGTTACATTCGAGGGGAGTAAGGTGAGAAAAGAATGTACAATGAGAGTGATAAGAAAAGAAACGACTCGCAGGCCGTATTTACAAGTACAACCAATCAAGGGCTATAACCATGCACCATGCTTCAAACACCAATCAGCATATCATGTCAAATCTCATTCAACAAAGATGAATGCCAATTTTCGCGCGTTGATTAACCAGTTTTTATTTATGTGGCGCTTCGCATATGGTGGTCTTGCTGGCCGGTCAGCAAATAGGCACCTGAGACTCCTCCATTTGAGCAACTAGGCACCTGAGACTCGTCCATTCGAGCCACCAAAAATACCTTACTTTCGGTGCCCGAACAAGCCGAATCTGAACAAAGCTAGGGTTTTTGCAACTATTGCAAGAATCCTAATCCATATAGGTATCTCATACCATTCAATTTCGAGTTAATCTCATTAACCAAGTCATTTCTTCATATATGTCATATGTTCATTATGACTTCCGGTTTCATGCATCATGAGTCAATCTAATTAATCATGGCCAAAAAGAAACCGAACACATAACATCATGCGATTCAACATCAATCCCAATTTAGGGTTTCACCAGTAGCTCTGATACCACTGATGGGTTTCGGGAGCCAAACAGTGCAGCGGAATTTAACCGAAACCCTCCAGGATCCAAGTGAAACGGGGTAAACTGGGTGTTCAAAAATTTTCATACCTAATTTTCGGTTGAGATCTCTCACTCAACTGTAGAGTTGAATCACGAAACCTGAACAGTTGACGTGTTAAGGCTCTCTATGGTATCCACACGAGCCTCTCGGGATCAGCACGCTTCCTTCACGTCTCGGCAGATGCGTTTCTCTTGCGCTCGCAATGCTAGCTTGCGTTCCCCAAGGAATTGCAAGAGAAGAGTGCGGCTGTCCTTTTTGGTAGGCTAGGGCAAGGAGACCTGTGAATTTCTCACTAGAAGTTGTATTTATAGTGAGACTTAACTTCCAGGCCTAATGGGTTTCAAAGCCCTAATCCAATTAGGAATTAATTTCTGGCTTAATAATGGCTCAACTCTTTGGCCCATTATTAATACGAAATTAAAGTGAAACCATAACCCAAATAATTAGCCCATGCACTCTAATGATCCAAATAGCTCTATGTGTGCGACCCAATAGGCTCTTGCCACGTTGGCAATGATTATAAATCACATTTATGATCATAAGCAATGAGCGGTGTCTAGCAACACATCATTGCTACCAAAGTGGCAAGATTGTCGATGATTCGACTAAACCTTTATGATCATCCTTGATATATGCGATTGTCCCTTTCTCCAAGATATCAAGACTAAGCACGACACATGGAATGTGTCACTCTCGTATAGCCCAATCTTTGGTTTCTTGATTACTGAGTAGACCAACTTTAACTGATGACATTGATATCGTATATCAACTCATCAGAGCATGGCCATGCATTTTCTAAGTCTCACTCTATCAAGGGGCCCGAAGATATCACTCCTGTTACATAGGAGGGACAAATCCCATCTTGATCATACAAATCCCTCCACATGATATGTGACATACCCAATGACGTCCTTCAAGTTCACTCAATTATGAGCAACAAAGGAAAGTATCAAAGTATGTGACTCACATGTAGGGAACCTTGATGATCTTAGGTCGAAGGACTACTTATACCATGTTCACTATGAGAATCACTTATGACACTCATATATCAATCCATGTAGTGTTCTCATGGTGGGTCGGTCCAGTACACAAGTTCTCCAACTTGTACCCATATGTAGACTACATATCTCATATTAGTCTCCACATATGCTAGTCGTTATGTATTATTGCAACCCGCTCCACAATAATACTAGACCAAGGACGTTTAAGAATATCATTATTCTAGGGTTAGGATTATGTTTGTTAAGTTACGCAGAAACAAAACAACAAACATAATTGTTGAATTAATGCCTTAATAAAATATCATGACTCAATGTGCAAAAATACAATCATCTCATGATTGGCTTTTGGGCACAACACTAACGCGAAGATGGTCATCAAATCCTCAAAAGGACTAACTTTCTAAGTCTTTAAAAGAATTGTATGACTCATACCTGAAGATGGTTAAAGTGCTGAAGGAAGAAGACAGTATCCAAATTCATATTAATTAGGGACTTAGCCAAAATTTTGAAGAAAGAAAAGCTCCATATCATTCACATTTCATTACGAAAGGTACAAGGTGTATAACTCTCCAAACAAAAAAGAAATAGGGCAAGAAAAAGGAGGTGCCTATTGCTTGTCTTGCCCATTTTCGGGATCTTTAGCATCTTTGGCTCTTCTGACTCAGCCTCTTTGTCCACACCAACTTCAGTTGCTGAAGGAGAGGGAATAGGAAGGTTGAGCAACTCTACCCTCGACCATTCCAAGGATTATCCTTCAGGAATGTCCAGAGCAGCCAGGAAGGAATGGTCAAGGTAAGGTAACTTGGACAAGGCCTAGTGGAAAGCAAGGCAAAAACCATTCTGGTAAGAGGACTTAGTGGCCTCATCGGACTTAGCCTTTGCTGCCTTCAAGTCCTCCAGCTTTTTCTTGAGGACCTCGACCTCTTTCTCCAACTTTTTCTACTTCTTCTTCTTCTCCTTCTTCAGCCGATCGACCTCGGGTTGGAGTTCGACGTTAAGCCCCAATGTCTTCAGAAGGTCAGCGATGGCTTCCTCCTTCTCCTTTTGAAAGGCCTCGTTCACCAAGGTCAACGATATCACCTTCGCGCCAAGGTCTGACACCTTGAAGGAAAAATACTTCATAAGTTCACCTTAGCTTTTCAGCATTTTCTGCCGAAGGTTGGCCAACTCCTCTTTGGCTATTTTATTAAGCTCGCCATATTTGACGATCGAGCTAGCAAAAAGTTCCTTGGCCTTGGCCAAGCTCTCCTCTGACCGAATTTAGATAGAAGACTACTTAGCTACCCAAACTCGAAGGTACCCACTATAGGCCAACAGCTACAAAAGGTGAAGATCCCGAATAAAGGTCAGAAGGCAACAAAGGCTCAAAATTTTTCTAAGTCCTGAAGGGTTAAAGCCTACCTGGGCAGCTTGTTCACTCATCCTCACAGTGAGGACCTCCTCATTTGGGCACTCCTCTGTGAGGGACTGAAATGTGGCATTCATCATAATGCCCTTCCCCATCTGAGGGCCCATTTTCTGGCCATCCTCGGAGAATAAGTCTATGTCCTTGGTGAAAGTCCAGAAGGGCTCGCTCGAAACCATGTCCCTTGGGAGTCCCAAACTGCCCTCTTCCAAGCATGGTCCTTCACCCATGGAGGCTACAGTCTTTCGCCTGCAAACTCACGTTGATGTTCTATTAGCACGTTATCCCTTAGCCATTCATATATAAGGTCTAAAATGCCAAAAATTACTAAACTCATAGAAGAATGGCTAAGGGACAAACCTGGGGGAAGTTCGGCGTCGTCTCCCTCGAACTCCCTGACGTCGAGGATGTCAGTAGGAATACCTTTGCCCTTTCTTCTTCGAGGCTCTTGCAGTTATTCGGCCGAAAGCTCCCCGACCAAAGTCCCAACACCTCGATAGCCGCATTAGACTCAAAGGGTTAGAACTAATGGCAGGTTCCGGAGTTGGGTCGGCACGAATGGGAGTTTGATCCATCACCTCGACTTCCCCTTCAGGCAGAGGTGGATGGGAGTCCTCCTTTGCTTTCTTCAACTTCAACACTGAATAGGGACCACCGGCACCTTATTCTTCTTAGGTGTTGCCTTCTTCTTTTGCTGCTCCCCATTCTTGGCCTAACCGAGGAAGATACTTCTGTAAAAGGCAGCAGACTTGCCACCCATCTCTGAAAATAGAAGAACACCAGTGTAAGCATAGAATGGTATAGATGAAAAAATCTGGGAATGAGCTTCCTCTCTTGAAGTGCTGAGTACGTGAGTTCACCATGAAGGAGCTTCACTGTTACCACCTCACAAAATGGGAGAATTACAAGTGTGTCATAATGGCTAAAAACCATTATATTGTGTAATTCTCCCCATAGTGATTGAAGTGTGGGGGGTAGAAGGCATGATCAACACCTCTTTAAAAGTGTTCCAAGTTGGTAACTTGGCCCTTAAGAAAAGCCTTAAGGATTGCATGTTTGTCAAGGAACCTATGGACTTTTTTGTAAGGTTTTGGAAATTTGGGTACTCAATTGCAAAACTCTCAAGAAAGAGACTTGGAGAGTTATGGGAAGGATATGAATGGTATGAAAGTGCTATTGGAGGGCCAAATTGCTCATGGAAGACAAGTTTGGACAAAGGAAACACTAAAGGCAATAAGCACCTAAATGTCTTAGTGTAAACCTTAAGGTGATCAAACTTTTGACTTAAGTCTAAGGGTGGAATTGTGGGGGTAATCCCAGCATGGGGGAGGCAGGCAAGACTTGATAATTAGTAAAAAAATGTTGGGCACATGTGTACCGAAGAGTTTAAGACAAAGAAACCATAATTAGTGAGAAAGAAAATGACATAAAGCAAGGTTAAGCTTGTTAAGTGTGTTTTGTGCCCTTAAGCTCATTTAAGGCCATTTAAGTGGCCAAATCACTTATCCCTCTCTCATTTTCATTCGCCCCAGCCCAAGAACATAGCCACACTTCCTCCATAGCCACCACACCTTCAATCTTGCAATTGATTGAAATTGAAGTCAAGGAAGCGCAATTGCTTGAGTGCACCTAGGATCAAGCTCCAATTTCAGCATACCTTTCAAGGTAAGGGTTCTCTTGCTCTCATGGGTTGTTTTATGTAATTTTCAAACATCCATGGAGCAAGGGCTAAGCTTGGAAAAGAGCCATGAGGTTGATGAACCAAGCTTAGTGAGGGGAGTGCACTTATTCAAGGTTTTGTGACCGAGTGTAAAGTGCACAGTGATGGCAGGGAATTTCTGGGTTTCTAGAGCCCAAAATTTAGTACTAACTACTGTTAAAATCCTCCTAAGACCAAGCATTAGCTTGAGGAGCACTGCCATAATGATTTGGTTATGTTTATTGTGTGTTTTATGAACTAACCTATGGTTATTGTTGCTGCTGCATTTCATGTGTTTGTTGGTTGTGAATGGCTGCTGCATTTGGTTGCTCTATCTTGTATTTATGCATTGTGTTTTTTGTGATCAAGCGTGTTTTTATGTAGTTTTTAATGATGGTCACATTACCTACTGAATCCAAGTGTTACCCATTTATATGATCAAGGAAGGCACACATGGAGAAGGCAAGGACCCATTGAAGGTTTCTAGTGGACTTATGACAAGGAAGAAAGCTAAGGAGCTCTCAAGTGCACTACAAGCCTTTGTTTCAAGTTTCTTCATGGAGAATGGACATGAAACTTCACAAGGAGCTGCTGGAACTTTCAAGACACCATATGGAGGTGATTCATATGCTTGGTACTCAGTTCTAGAGTGCTTGGACAAGTCCCAAACTAAGGACACCAAGGACACCACTCAAAGTGCACCATTTGAGCCACCTTAAGTGTTCTTGATGCATTTTGTGCCCATAAGCTGGATTTTTGAGCTCTAAATTTCCATACCTCTTTTTCCACATCTAAGAGGAAGATTCATGTCATTGGAACTCAAATATTCAATCTGGGAGCTAAAGATACAAGTGAAAGCCCTAAAGTGCCCAAAAATGCACCCGAAAAGGCTATTTGGGGGTTTTCGGGTTTAATCTTGTATTTGCATTTTATTTTCATTAAATTCATGTTTAGATACATTATTTAGGATGTTATTTAGGCTATGAAATTAATTCATGCCGCTTAGGACAGGTGGCATACGCTGCATACACAAAGCAAGTTAGAAAGGGTGTAGGAATCCTAGTTTGACTAGGTTTTCTTGAGTCCTTTGTAACTAGGTTTCCTAGGTGACTTGGGCTGCGAATTTTGCCCAGATTTTTAACCTAGTTTAGGCCTATATAAAGGCACATATTTTGGATGTAAACACACAGATTTATGCCAAAATAATATTGCTCTTTGGAGAGGTTTTCTCTTTGGTTCTTGGCGGACTGCCTTGGTGCACAAGTTTGCTTGTGTTCTTGGAGTTCTATACTTCTCGTTTCTAATCACAGGTTGATTAGGGGTGGGGGTTTTAAACTCAGTCTTTTTGATTTCTTGTGGAGCTTGAATCTCATCTTGGGCATGTTTCATGGTCATTATACCATAGGGGTTCGCATCACCCATACTAAGTTTCTCAATAAAACTTGCTCCCCTCAATTCTGTCATTTCAGGTCCAGCAGAAAGATCTCTTTCAAACTAACATTTGTAGTTTTATTTTTGATCTCAAATTTCTGGTACATGAACTTCCATATGTCTAGTTACAATCTGGAAATTTTCGTGATTTTAGGAGCACATTTGGTATTTTTAATCGTGCTACTTACTGTGTTGTGCAGTAGCTGTCCAACATCCTGTTTTTGGAGTCCATTGTGTCTCAGGACCTCCTGTAACCTAGGGTGAATATTTAGATGAATTAAGACCATATTTTAGTGCATGTATGCATATACATGTAGTGTATGTAAAATGAGACAAGTATGTGAACATTTGAGTAACGTTTTGGCTTTGTAAGTGATGTGGTGCAAAGCTGCCTAAGTGTGAATGATGGGATGCTTACTTGTAAATTCTTTTTTGGCCAAATAAAGTTGTTAAAGCAATGGGAATTTAATTCCTACGTGTAATGGACGTGTATAGGATTTCCTTGGAGGGCTTTCCCCTTGTGAATGAAGTGTTTGCATGGTTTGGAAAAATTGTATGGGCAAAATGGTCCAAAAGTTGCCAGAATTTTTACTCTGGACCTAAAGTTTAGTATCTCCCTGTATAGAATGAATCTTGGTATGAAATTTTTACCACACCTATAGGACATCTATTGGGTTAAATGGGATTTGGAATTTATAGATTTAGTGCCTCGTAGCCAAGGCTATGAGATTCCAAAGTTGGCTGAGTTACTGTTCATTTGGTCAGAATTTTGTAAGCAACTTAAAAAATCCATAACTTGGTCCATGGGTGGGCTATTGATGTAAAAAAAAAAATTCTTTGGTTTTCTCTAAGTCTCTACTTGATAATGGAGCAAATAAAATAGGGGGATATGTGGCTAGAAAGATACAGTTTATTAGTGGAAGTTACAGGTGTAGTAGCTATTGATTAGAACTTAACAAGACTGCCTAATGAGCGGAAGCCAAAACTAAGACTTGTGCTAGTGTTTTCCTTCTTAGCTGCCATAGTGTGCATAAATGTAAATATGTGTGTTATGGTTAGACCAATATGCAAGTATTTACATAGTGCTCAAGAGGGTCACTTGAGTATGTACACTAGGGGGGTTGTTCTGATGACCTACAGGACACACCAAACCTGGGAGTTTAAATGCACAGTTTTAGCACCATGACTGGGCTACCCCGGAGTGGGTAACATTAACTAACCATGCATTCCTCCCTTCGACCAAGGGCTTTGGCATACCTTCGTTAGTAACATGCTCCTTAACTACCCCAAGCTCCTGATGGACCTCTTCGATCATGAAATTCCATCTAATGGGAAAGGGGTATAAGGAATGTGGAAAGGCCTCAGGGTCCCAATTTGCGACAGATCGAATACGGCTATCAAATTCTTCAAATTAGGACTCTAGATCTAGGGTTAAGAGCTTCATTGGGTCTACTACATCGATATCAAGAGTCCCCAAAGCCGATTTGGTTGGCACGTGCTTCCATCGCCTGTCTACCTTCAGAAAAAAGAACTTCTTCTGCCACTCTTGCCAACTATCCTTTGTGTCGAAGCTGAATGTATATTTCTTGCTCTTGGATCCCTGAGGGAGCAAGAAATAGAACCCACCCTTTGGAACGGGGTCGAGTATGTAGTATTGTAAAAAAAAGATAAAGTGGGGCTCTGTGCCGAAGACCCCACACATGCAAAGAAAAGCATTAAAGTAGGATAGGACTTTGGGGGAAGTTGATTCACGGCTATGCCATGAAAGTGGCAAAAGTCGCAAACCATCTTAGGAGGGGGTACCAAAGTCCTGCCTTCAGTTGAGCCCTGAAGACAGTAACCTCGTCTGAACGAGGAGCATAGCTCGACATACCAGGACTAGGTAGCCTAGTGACGGAGTTGGAAGAGAGAAAAAATTTAGCTGACCACTTCTTCACTTTCTCTGAAGTGGCACAGCTCAGATAAAAGTTAAATGGGAGCCAACTCTTAGGAATGGGGTGAGCTTCTATGTGGTAAGAAGACATGTTCAGCAAGAATGCCCTAACCTCGGGAAGAAGAAGGGGAAAGAATCAGAACAAAAAAAATGTACTTCGTAAAGAGACCCACCTAGTTCGGAACAAAGAGATTAACCTCAGAAACCACCACATACTCGCCACAAATCGCTCTACCACTAGCACCACCACCATGGAAGGAAAAAGAAAAGAGGAAATTAGAGAGAAAAAGAGAGTGAAAGCTGAGAAGTGTGAAAAAATGTGAAGGAGGAAGGGTTTATATAGACCGAAGGAGGCAGGCGAAGCGTCGCCATAATGACCCTTCGCAGGTGAAGGGCATAACTGATGTAGCAGATGTGACTATTCACTAGTCACCTAATGACACATGTCAGCTGATGCGAGAAATAAGGGCACGCCTTTTGACAGCTGGCATACCTATGCAGGCCTAGCTTGAAGTGACACATCTACCTGGTCAGAAATGTTATGATTCACTGGCAGGCAACTAAAATCTTAGAGAGGGAATGTTTACCCTAGTCCAAAGACACTATTTTGGAAATGTCAAGAGTTCGGTCAATGACCCTGCTTCAGCCAAAGGATGCATCTTAAACCAAAAAGGGTGCCCATACCGAAGAAGGTGACCTCAGTAAAAATTCAACTATACTAACTCAAACATTTGCAACTGATGGGTTTCGGAAGCCAAACAGCGCAGCGGAATTTAACAGAAACCCTCCAGGATCCAAGTGAAACGGGGTAAATCGGGTGTTCGAAAATTTTCATACCTAATTTTTGGTTGAGATCTTTCACACAACTGTAGAGTCAAATCAGAAAACCTGAACAGTTGACATGTTCAAGCTCTCTATGGTTTCCACACGAGCCTCTCGGGATCACCATGCTTCCACCGTGCCTCGGCAGATGCGTTTCTCTTGCGCTCGCAGTGCTAGCTTGCGTCCTCCAAGGAATTGCAAGAGAAGAGTGTGGCTGTCCTTTCGCGAGGCTAGGGCAAGAAGACCTGCGAATTTCTCAATAGAACTTGTATTTATAGTGAGACTCAACTTTCAGGCCTAATGGGTTTCAAAGCCCTAATCCAATTAGGATTTAATTTCGGGCTTAATAATGGCTCAACTCTTTGGCCCATTATTAATATGAAATTAGAGTGAAACCATAACCCAAATAATTAGCCCATGCACTCTAATGATCCAAATAGCTCTATGTGTGCGAACCAATAGACTCTTGCCACGTTGGCAATGATCCTAAATCACATTTATGATCATAAGCAATGAGCGGTGTCTAGCAACATATCATTGCTACCCAAGTGACAAGATTGTCGATGATTCGACTAAACCATTATGATCATCACCGATATATGCCATTGTCCCTTTGTCCAAGATATCAAGACTAAGCACGAGACATGGAATGTGTCACTCTCATATAGCCCAATCTTTGGTTTCTTGATTACCGAGTAGACCAACTTTAACTGATGACATTGATATCATATATCAACTCATCCGAGCATGGCCATGCATTTTCTAAGTCTCACTCTATCAAGGGGCTCGAAGATATTACTCCCGTTACATAGGAGGGACAAATCCCATCTTGATCATATGAATCACTCTGCATGATATGTGACATACCCAATGACCTCTATCAAGTTCACTCAGTTACGAGCAACAAAGGAAAGTATCAAAGTATGTGACTCACATGTAGGGAACCTTGATGATCTTAGGTCGAAGGACTACATATACCATGATCACTATGAGAATCACTTAGGACACTCATATAACGATCCATGTAGTGTTCTCATGGTGGGTCGGTCCAGTACACAAGTTCTCCAAGTTGTACCCATATGTAGACTACATATCTCATATTAGTCTCCACATATGCTAGTCGTTATGTATTATTGCAACCCGCTCCACAATAATACTAGACCAGGGATGTTTAAGAATATCATTATTCTAGGGTTACGATTATGTTTGTTAAGTTACGCAGAAACAAAACAACAAACATAATTGCTGGATTAATGCCTTAATAAAATATCATGACTCAATGTGCAAAAATACAATCATCTCATGATTGGCTTTTGGGCACAACACTAACAATCTCCCACTTGCACTAAAGCCAATCATCCATGTATCTAATACCGATGGACCTAGAATGGCTATCATGCTTTTGCTGCGTAAGGGGCTTTGTCAGTGGATCAGCAATGTTGCTGTCTGTCGAAGTCCTGCATATCCTTACATCACCCCTCTCGATGATCTCCCTGATGAGATGATAGCGTTGGAGTATGTGTTTGGATCGCTGGTGAGATCGAGGTTCCTTAGCCTGTGCGATTGCTCCATTGTTGTCACAATAGAGCTCTATCGGGTCGGCAATGCTTGGAACCACTCCAAGTTCAGTGATGAACTTCTTGATCCAAACTGCCTCCTTCGCAGCATCAGAGGCGGCAATGTACTCAGATTCTGTTGTAGAGTCAGCTACTGTCTCTTGCTTTGAACTCTTCCAGCTGACAGCACCACCACCAATACAAAACACATAACCAGATTGTGATCTAAAATCATCCTTATCGGATTGGAAGCTTGCATCGGTGTAACCCCTTACAACGAGCTCATCTTCACCTCCAAAGACCAAGAATGCATCCTTAGTCCTTCGTAAGTACTTAAGGATGTTCTTAACAGCTGTCCAGTGACTCTCACCGGGGTTTGATTGGTACCTACTCGTCATGCTCAAAGCATATGAGACATCGGGACGAGTACATATCATGGCATACATGATAGATCCAATTGCTGAGGCATATGGAATCTTACTCATGTGCTCTCTCTCCTCGGTTGTACTCGGACACTGAGATCTAGAAAGAGTGATACCATGTGACATGGGCAAGAATCCTTTCTTGGAATCTTGCATGCTAAACCTCTTTAGCACCTTGTCAATATATGTACTTTGACTTAGGCCAAGAAGCTTTCTAGATCTATCTCTATAGATCCTGATGCCTAACACATAGGCTGCTTCACCCAAGTCCTTCATAGAGAAACATTTCCCTAGCCAAGTCTTCACAGACTGTAGCTCAGGAATGTCATTCCCGATGAGTAGTATGTCATCTACATACAACACCAAGAAGAAAATGGCACTCCCACTAACCTTCTTGTAGACACAAGGTTCATCTTCATTTTTTATAAAACCAAACTCTTTGATTGCATCATCAAAATGAAGATTCCAACTTCGAGAAGCTTGCTTCAGTCCATAAATGGACCATTGCAACTTGCACACTTTGTTGGCATTCTCAGGAGTGACAAAACCCTCAGGTTGTGTCATGTACACATCCTCACGTAGCTTTCCATTTAGGAATGCAGCTTTGACATCCATTTTCCATATCTCATAATCATAGTGTGCAGCAATAGCAAACAAAATTCGGATGGGTTTAAGCATAGCAACTGGTGAAAAAGTTTTATCATAGTCAATACCATGAATTTGCTTGAAACCTTTTGCAACCAATCGTCCCTTAAAGGTAATCACATTACCATCCATGTCAGTTTTCTTCTTGAAAACCCATTTGCACCCTATGGGTTTTACCCCTTCAGGTGGGTCAACCAAAGTCCGTACTTGGTTTTCATACATGGATTCCATCTCGGATTTCATGGCCACTAGCCACTTCTCAGAGTCAAGCCCCGACATAGCTTGTTGGTAGGTTATGGCCTCATCCTGATCCATGAGCATCACATCACCAGTATGAGTCTTGAGAAATCCATATCTCTCAAGCTCACGCCGAATCCTACCAGAGCTACGTGGGCTCTGTGCTACAGGAACAGACTCTTGAACAACATCTTGTGGTATCTGTTCAGGTTCAATTTCAGGTTCGATGTCTCCTTATTGTTCTTGAATTTCTTCAAGTTCTACTTTCCTCCCACTAGTTCCTTTAGAGATAAACTCTTTCTCCAAAAGGACACCAGTTCGAGCAACAAACACGTTTTGCTCAGAAGGATTGTAGAAATAGTAACCCTTTGTTTCTTTAGGATACCCAACAAAAAGGCATTTTTGTGATTTGGGCCCTAGTTTGTCAGAGGATTCTCGGTTTAGTGTAAAAGCGGCCGTTTCTAGAGCATGTCCCCAAAAGGAGAGGAAGTAGAAAAGTTAGCCTCTATAACAAAAATACCTGAAGTGGAAGTCTTACTTCCCTTTTCCTTAGCAAGTTCTTCAAGATAGAGCTTGCAATTGCGCTTCCAGTGTCCAGGTTGCTTACAATTACAATGGAAGCACTCCCCTTCCTTTGCCACACCACCCTTTGGTTTCAGTGCAGCTGAAGAAGAATTAGCATTGGACTTTCCATTAGCTTTATCCTTCTTCTTGTTGGCTTTTCCCTTTCCCTTGCCCTTTTGAACCATCAAAATGGGCTTAGCCTTCTTAAGGTTTTGCTCAGCAGTTCTCAACATGTTGAGCAATTCAGGGAGGGACTTGTCAAGGTCATTCATGTTATAGTTCATGACAAACTGACTGTAGCTTTCAGGCAACGATTGCAAGACTACATCAATAGCCAACTCTTTCTGAAGAGCAAATCCCAAATTCTCAAGATTCTCAATGTACCCAATCATCTTGAGCACATGAGGACCCACGGGACTTCCCTCAGACATCTTGCACTGAAACAATGCCTTAGAGGTCTCAAACCTCTCATGCCTAGCTTGCTCTTGGAAAAGCATTTTGAGATGTTCGATCATATCGAACGCCCCCATGTTCTCATGTTGCTTCTGAAGCTCAGATTCCATGGTAATAAGCATGAGGCATGCAACATCCAAAGCATCATCAGAATGCCTCTTGTGAGCATCCCTTTCAGCTCTTGGAGCAGTGGCAGTAGGCTCATTCGGAATGGGCTGCTCTAGGACATAAGCCTTTCTCTCTTGTTTGAGGACTATCCTCAAGTTTCGGTACCATTTGAGAAAGTTGGTCCCATTAAGTTTTTCCTTCTCAAGGATCGATCGCAACGAAAGTGTCAATGTGTTTTGTGCCATGGTTATCTACAACAGTAAATATGCAGTGTAAGAGTCATGTATTTTAATTCATTTAATAAGGACTTTTATTAAATGATACTCCCACTATTTTTCTCAAAATAATAACCCTCGATATTATTTCGGAACACCTCGGCGCTAAGGTATTCTAGTGGGCCAAGATCCATATTTGACCACAACCTGAGTCAGCTTTGGCTTTTCTCTCAAGTTACAGCTATTTAGGTAGGCAACTCCTTGCCAATTGCATCTTATGCAACTCTTCGATAGTTGGGTTAACAACACTTGTCCAAGCTCATCTCATGAGCTTAAGCCCAACTCTATGCCTCTAAGTCCCTAATCCTCTTAGGACGACTTAGTAAAGTCGGACCCAAAGTTAGCAATTTGGATATCACTATTATCCCATCGCGCCTTACCAAGATGAACATAGGTGCTTTGTTTTGGCAAACCCACCTAATGTTGATCAAAGTCTTGACGAGTGCCAACATTTGGAAGGCATCACATTTAATGGCTTAATATTTGTTTGAGGGATTTTTTTCTTTTGATCTCACCAGTTTGTTATCTCCAGTTGTTTTATACATGCATCACATACAAATATAAAACATGCATCTCATGCTTACAAGAAATAAACGTGACATGGTTATAGCCCAAACTATGCGATATTCTCAAGCCAATGAGAATATCATAAAAGCCTAAGAAAAGAAAAGGGTCTTCACAAGCTCCTTCTTTCCTTTCTTGGTTGCCTCTTTTGTTGTCACCTCCTTGGACATACCACGTTGGACGATCCTTGGACATACCACTTTGGATGATCCCATAATGCACCAATACATCAATATTAGAAACCTCGAGTTACATTCGAGGGGAGTAAGGTGAGAAGAGAATGTACAATGAGAGTGATAAGAAAGGGCACGACTCACATGCCGTATTTACAAGTACAACCAATCAACGGCTATAACCATGCACCATGCTTCATACACCAATCAACATATCATGTCAAATCTCATTCAACAAAGATGCATGCCAATTTTCGCGCGTTGATTAACCAGTTTTTATTTATGTGGCGCATACGGCGGTCCCGCGCTCCCGCTGGCCGGCAACGGACGGTGGTCCCGCTATCGGTCAGCAGACGGTCAACGGGAGCTGTCCTTGCAGGGGACGGTGGTTCCGCTGACCGGCGCAGCGGACGGGGTCAATTGGGGAGCCGAACTCTTCTATTTGCAAGGGGAGACTCCTGTGGGGGGCAGCGCCTTACTTTCGGTGCGCAAAAAATTCGAATTCTTACAATTGCTTAGCCCGAAATCTTCTATTTCGAGCAAGTAGGCACCCGAGACTCCTCCATTTGAGCCACCAAAAATACCTTACTTTCGGTGCCCGAACAGGCCGAATCCGAACAAAGCTAGGGTTTTTGCAACTATTGCAAGAATCCTAATCCATATAGGTATCTCATACCTATCAATTTCAGGTTAATCTCATTAACCAATTTGTGTCGTTTCTTCATATATCTCATATGTTCATTATGAGTTCCGGTTTCATGCATCATGAATCAATCTAATTAATCATGGCCGAAAAGCAACCGAACACATAGCATCATGCGATTCAACACTCAATCCCGATTTAGGGTTTCACCAGTAGCTCTGATACCACTGATGGGTTTCAGGAGCCAAACAGCGCAGCAGAATTTAACCAAAACCCTCCAGGATCCAAGTGAAACGGGGTAAACCGGGTGTTCGAAAATTTTCATACCTAATTTTTGGTTGAGATCTCTCACCCAACTGTAGAGTCAAATCGCAAAACTTAAATAGTTGACATATTCAAGCTCTCTATGCTATCCACACGAGCTTCTTGGGATCACCACACTTCCACTACGTCCTAGTAGATGCGGTTCTCTTGTGCTCGCAGTGCTAGCTTGCGTCCTCCAAGGAATTGTAAGAGAAGAGTGCGGCTTTTCTTTTTGGGAGGCTAGGGCAAGGAGAGCTGCAAATTTGTCACTAGAAGTTGTATTTATAGTTAGACTCAACTTCTAGGCCTAATGGGTTTCAAAGCCCTAATCCAATTAGGCTTCAATTTCGGGCTTAATAACGACTCAACTTTTGGGCCCATTATTAATACAAAATTATTGTGAAACCGTAACCTAGATAATTAGCCCATGCACTATAATGATCCAAATAGCTCTATGTGTGTGACACAATAGGCTCTTACCACATTGGCAATGATCTGAAATCACATTTATGATCATAAGTAATGAGTGGTATCTATCAACACATCATTGCTACCCAAGTGACAAGATTGTTGGTGATTTGAGTAAACCTTTATGATCATTACCGATATATGCCATTGTCCTTTTGTCCAAGATATCAAGACTAAGCACGAGACATGGAATGTGTCACTCTCATTTAGCCCAATCTTTCATTTCTTGATTACTGAGTGGACCAACTTAAACTAATGACATTGACTTCATATATGAACTCATCCGAGCATGGCCATGAATTTCTCTAAGTCTTACTCTATTAAGGGGCTCGAAGATATCACTCTCGTTATATAAAAGGGATAAATCCCATCTTGATCATACAAATCCCTCCGCATGATATGTGACATACCCAATGAACTCCTTCAAGTTCACTCAGTTATCAGCAACAAAGCAAAGTATCAAAGTATGTGGCTCACATGTAGGGAACCTTGATGACCTTAGGTCAAAGTACTTCATATACAATGATCAATATGAGAATCACTTATGACACTCATATAACGATCCATGTAGTGTTCTCATGGCGGGTCGGTCCAGTGCAGAAGTTCTCCAACTTGTACCCATATGTGGACTACATAATTCATATTAGTCTCTACATATGCTAGTCGTTATGTATTATTGCAACCCATTCCACAATAATACTAGACCAGGGATGTTTAAGAATACCATTATTCTAAGGTTACAATTAGGTTTATTATGTTACGCAAAAACAAAACAACAAACATAATTGCTAGATTAATACCTTAATAAAAATATCATGACTCAATGTGACAAAAATACAATCATCTCATGATTGGCCTTTTGGGCACAACACTAGGGAGGCACCTAGGTAAGGTGTCCAACCCTCTATTCTCAAAATCTTATCAACACTTTACCGATATAATGACTTGGGTGCCAAAGAACACCACTTTCGAATGCTTACACTTCGGAGGCGCGCCAATACCTTGATCTGCCAAGCGGGCTAGAAACCCTTAAGCATGCCACCCCTAAATGGCATTGAAATGTCTGACGTTAACGGTCTCAATGAGTATGTTTGACACCAACTTTCTGAAGGGGGTGCCCTCAACTACCTCCTCGACAACTGGATTCCAAGTTGCTCCTGAGGAGCCGCTCGGGCGAACATGGCTCCCTAAGGTATTCCTCTCACTGACTAGATATCTCATATTGAACCCACGCTCAGTGACAGCCTAAGCTAGCCCTGACAACATCACCCTATGTCACACCATCATAATCACCCACCCACAGGTCCAAGGTAAGCATTGTTTTGGTTTCCACTGAGCTCCAACAGCTCGCAGCTGGAATTTCAAACGCGACAACGCTTCCAGGATCAATTGAGTCACACATGTTGAAACTTGGGGTCAACGCTCAATTTTCGAAAATTTCATACCTAGTCATTTTTCTGAGCTTAAGGTAGCCCAATCCTTACTCACCACGTAGAATCCTCGAGACTAAAACAGACACCTGAACGTTTGCAAGGGAATCACACCTTCCCTCCTCTATGTACATCCCACCTATCCACCTCCCCACCCCCCTGCCCTGTATCCTCAACCAATGATCTAAGCCTCTCGGTATTTAACCTCCGAGAACTCACTCTAAACAACCCGTTCCCGAAAGGCCGCGGCCTCTTAGCTGACTTGTGGCCCCAATCCCCCAATCAACCTCTTACGCCCTAGCCCCACGTCCCGGCAGATGCGTTATCCGAAACCTTGCCGCACGCAACAGTGCTACGGCTTGCGTCGGGTCTCAAGGACATTCCCTAGCAGAGAGACAGTTGTGATGGCTGCGTCAACTTTTGAGTCAAGGCTAAGGGCAAGGATAGTTGACCTGGTCGAATCTCTCTCCTCTCACCCTTAAAAGCCTATTGCTATTTAGTATGCTGTCACCATGTCCCGGCAAACCCACTTCTCCACTGCTAACTGCCGGTAGCTTTCATCCTCCAAGGAATACCCGGCGAAGAGTGCGGCTATCCCCAACGCACCCCACTGCACAGCCGCTGCTACCGCCGCTCCCCACCCGTATATTCACCATCAGACTGCCGTCCCGAGACACAACTTCCACGGGCTAATGGGCATCAAAGACCCAATCCAATTAGGCTTAATTTTCGGGCCATTAATAATGGCTCACACTCCCTTGGCCTATTATTAATAAGAAACTTAAACGTGAAAACCCATACCCCCTAATCATTAGCCCAATGCACTCTAATGATCCCTAATAGATCTATTGTGTGTGCGGACCCAATAGGGCTCTTGCCACGTTCAGCAAATGAATCATAAATCCACATTTATGATCTAAAGCAATGAGTAGTGTCCGAGCGACACATCATTTCTACCGACAAGTGACAAAGACATTTGTCGGTGAACATCGACACAAACGCCTTTTATGATCATCCGAACCGATATATGCCTAATTGTCCCCCATAACTTGTCCAAGATCATCAAGAACTAAAGCACAAGAAGACATAGAAATGGTGTCCACTGACTCCCATCCCCTCACCCTCCCCTCCTCGATACTGCCCCCATATCCCCCACTTCTTGACGTTTCGACCTCACATTGACTTACCAAGCTAGACCAATCTAAACTGAACCGCCCTTGCTATCCGTATATCAACTACCTCGAAGACATGAGCCATACAATTTTCTAAGTCTCACATCTATTAAGGGGCCCGAAGATATTCACTCCCCGTTACCTAGGAGGAACTAATCCCAAATCCTTGATCCATACATATCCCTCCGCATGATATGTGACAATACCCAATCTGAAACCCTCCTTCAAGTTCAACACTACCGAGTTAGACAAGCAACAAAGGAAAGTATCAAAGTATGTGACTCACATTTAAGGAACCTTGTTGAATCTTAGGAGTCGACGAACTCCATATAACATGATCACATATGGGAATCACTTATGGACACTCATTTAACGATCCATCGAAGTGTCTACTCATGGTGGGATCGGGTCTAGCACACAAGCTCTCTAACTTGTACCCATAATGTACGACTAGATATACTCATATTAGTCCTCCACATATGCTCAGTCATTATGCTATCTATGGCACACCCACTCCCACAATAATACTAGACTAGCGGACGATTCATAGATATCTTTTACTTCTACCCAGGTCACAATGATGCTATATTACGTTACGCCGCACCAAAGCAACAAACATAAATTGCTCGGCCTTATGCCTTCATAAAATATCATGACTCAATTTGCAAAAAAATACAATCATCGCATGATTGCGAACCCTTTCTTTGGTGCACCCACATATCTAACGAAGATGACCATGTTAGGGAAAGTGGTTTCTTTCATCACCACCCTCAGATCTACAAACGTCCCAACCCTCGATAAAGTTTTATTTATCCACCATCCTCAACAGAGGACCGAACATCCATCCAAAGTCTAACCCATACTACCCAAAGGGCCTTTCCCAACAGCCCACGGGGAAAAATCTCCCGCCTCAAGGGGTCTCGTACCCCAAAGGGGTCTTACGGGGATACGACAAAAACGGTTAAGGACCGTCTTTGACAGAGAGACCTCGCACACACCCCCCTTTCCTTTATGCCCGGAATGGCCTACCGCCAGCGGCGCGACATACCTCTCTCTGAGGGTGCGGATCACATCTAACCAAACATGTGTCACAATCTGAACATTATTTTGTCGAACGGGCCCTCCTCCTAGATAGCCAAAGTGCTATTGCCCTTCAAATGCACAGGCTGCCTGGCGAAGTGCCACCCTGGGTAAAGGTGGGCATCACCCTCGAGGAGTACAGAGTACCAACCTCAGGAAAACCGGGCCTAACACCCCTGACCCCTTGACCTAGGTGGCTCCATGTCATCACATTTGGTGAATGGCAATACTGACCTCGGGAAGTATGGTACGAACTACCACCCTTTGGTTAGATGACCTGACTAGCTTCGGGAGAGGGAAGACTCACCATCTTCAGTAGCGGAAAACACTTGTGAAGGGGATCATCCGTGCTGAGAGGACTATGCGAATAACTGGGAGCAACCTCAGCAAAAAACCCTCCCCATCACAAAGGGGTCTCTTTCACCGAAGGTCATCTCAAGAATACGACAAAATGGTTTAAGGAAAGCCTCTACAAAACACCGCCCTCGCACACACATCTGACATCCGCCGCCCTCATATATGCCCTTAACCAATGCAAGACATAACTGAAGCCAAACACAACACCATCTGTATACAGACGCGGCCTTACGTGGCCAGATAGAAGTCCCTTCATATCCCCGTTATTGGGTAGTGGACTTACATTTTTCACCACACATCTTTACCTCCCTAGCTTTCTACTCTCTAGCCTGGGTATTCATCTACTTAACCCTAGTCCGAGACACGGAACACGTGTCATGATTTGAGCGGGCTATGTCAAACGGACTTCTGCTTACACCCTCCTATAATATACCTTAGGGAAAATTACCTTAGATAATGAGACGTAAGACGAAGTACTGGACTCATCAAGAGCAACATATTCTCCACTACTCTCTACCTTTAATCACGTCTTCATGCTCACTAAATAACTGACCAGACTTGGCCGTCAGAGGCTCCTTCCCCCACGGAAAAACACTCCGGGGACCATTCAAACCCCTTTTCATCTGAGTGTTTTAAAGGAAAATCTTTCCTCGACAGTCTTTTCCTCTCAGAGATGCGCCCTCCTCATCAGAAGTCCCTTCTAGGGCTTACCATGATCATACAGTGCGAGATGCTGCATGGGCATCATTTTGGCGCAGTCTGTGGGAAACCACTCTGGTCATGTGAGGTGTTGTCGTGAGACTCGCTGGTCTAAGGACAGGGACTCCCAAAGTCCCCGTCTAGCGCCTGGAAGCTCAACCAGTGACCAAAGAACCCACCGTAGGGACTTCCTTAGACTGAGGACGAACGTCCTCTAACCGTCACAATGAGTTTTCTACGTGATTTTCAATGCTCCGTTATGGCTGAAATGACACAATAACTGGACCAAAGGTGGTCACAACAACCTTCAGGACGAAAGGCATCCTTGCCAACACCCTGTCAGGAGAAAAGCCCGAAATCTACTCACCAGAGTTCTGGGAGTAAGGACCTCCGTGATGAGTCCTCGATGGAGAATGTGCCTACCAGAGTCCGACGTACTGGGGAAATGGGGTTTAAAGGGGCTAGGAATTCCTGCTGGTGAAGTTTTTCACCGGAAGAAAGATCACAATCCCCCAACCCCCGAAGTTACTCCCTGAAAAGGTAGCGTCATTCTCCGTTGCCGGAGGCCTCCAGGCAGCGAGAAGAGCCCAGGGCCACCATCCTCATGGAAAAAATCCTAGAGAGGCTAGAAAACGTAGAGAGGCAGATCGCCTGAAAGCCAATATGGTCAAGGTTATCTAAGACCTTCATGAGAGAAGAGTCACCCTTCGTTCGGACTGTAGTAGAAGCACCAATACCAAGCGACTTTCGAGTCCCTCACCTGGAAACCTATGATGGGCGTAGCGACCCCCAAGCCCACCTGACCAAATACAAACACAGCATGGTGCTACATGGTGCCGATGATGCCACCCTCTGCAAATGCTTTGAGGTCACCC